>JAUMHF010000014.1:12069858-12080846 GCA_032359275.1 Microctenopoma steveboyesi | reverse complement strand
AGGCCCAGGTGAAGTTACTTTTATTGTACAACATATGAGATAGAAATCCTAATATCAGGAGGGAGAAAAGTATGTGACGGGTTGGCATGTATTACCTTAGTTTTGGCATCAATCTGTGCCCCTCTGTCCAGCAGTAGTCTCACCATCATCACATTGCCCCTCCTGGAAGCTATATGAAGGGGTGTGATGCCATTCTAGAGACACAGGGACAATAATTTAGTTGTGAACCATATGACATGTCAAGATGTCGTAGCTGATGTGCCAAAGTCTAATTAAGTAATAGAAGCTGGGTTTTTTTCAAGTTGTCAATAAGATAAACTGACCTTGGGTGTGAAGTTTACATTGGCTCCTCTATTCAGCAGCAGCTGTGCTACACTCATATTCTCATAGTGGGCTGCGATATGTAGAGGTGTGAAACCAGTCTATGGAGAAAGAGACACAATGGGAGCATACAAGGAAGAGTGTGAATACAGATAATTACAATCTAATTATGTCACTATTAAAAAACAGGGTTACACAGAGTTCTCGTTTCATTGCTCTAATTTTGTTTCTGGTCGTGCAACAATGATAAGGTCGATAAGGTCAAACACCTTGCTCAGTACGTCAGGGTTGGGGTCATTCTGCAGGAGTACTGCGGCAGTGCGTGTGTCGTCGTTCCGTGCAGCAATGTGCAGCGCGGGAAGTCGGACCTTGCCCTTGGTGCCATAGTTGATCAGCAGTGCCACAACGTTTTCATGGCCCTGTTGGAGGGCTACTGCCAACGGAGTGAAGCCATCCTGAGAAAGGAAGAACATGAGAGGTGCCAGAAAAATTAGAGGAGGGAAAATTGATAGGGAATAAAGAGATTGGGAAACCAGGTAAGGAAGTGAGCAGAGGGACGGAATGAGAGGAAAAGTTTAGCTGATACTATGAAAGATCACACTTATTTACATCTTACTTTCTTGTTAAAAGTACCCTTGAGGGTATGAAAACCTAGAAATGGTGCATTTATGCAAAGAAGAACACCACACAGATATTTTCAGAGGTACTTCCTAATCATCAGCATAGCTCATTAAGATCACCACAAACGAAGTCCCAATCAAACGAGCCGCTTGATGAGACACATACCTCAGTTGGGAGACTCTGATTGGCACCGTTCTCAAGCAGGAACTTGACCACCTCTAAGTGATTCTCCTGTGCTGCCATGTAGAGAGGGCTGAATCCTTTCTGTTAGGGCAGATGTATGTTACAGTTACTGAATACGACCGGCCTCCGTTTTACAAGATGTTACGGGAAAAAAAGCACAGAAATATAATTATAGTACATACTGTATATGGCTATGAGACTTTCAGATTCTGTATGTACTGTATATGGAAAAGCAACAACACTTTAGAGGGCGTGTCAGTGATACTAACACACACATCCACCCAGATTGGACACATTCACTTATGCAGTCTCACAGCGACTCACATGTGACTGGGCATTAACGTTGGCACCATAGTGGACGAGCTCAGCCACTACTCTCTCCTGCCCTGCCAACGCTGCGATGTGGAGAGCGGTGTTCCCTTTCTGAAAGTTGGACATTTACACACACAAAACAAACACAGAAAGGATGATCAGAGAGAATGAGAGGATGTTTTTTGAAGGTATCTTCTAAGGTATTGTCATCACCCACTGCACTTTACACAATCAGCATGAACAACTTGGTACATGATGGAATTTTAGATATGTAGCTCACTTGGTCTCAGTAGAGATATAATACAATAATATGTCTGAAAGTACAGATGTGGAATGTGATACAGATGTGTTGAGAAATGAAAAACACTGCTTAACAAACAGGTTGACTAAATGTCTTAAGGGTTAGAAGTACGGATGTATTCCCTGCAACACTGCATTTACAAAACACTACTGGTTTGCAGGTTTGGCTCATGCTTGCAAGCTACAGTGATTTCTTTGGTTGTAGTACGACTGAAATACTGCCGAAGCTAAGAAAAGTGTGACACTTAATTTCAGTTCAGAATGAGATGCTACTGTACAAGGGGAGTATACAGAATGAATACAATACCTTCGTGGTGGCTTCCAATTCAATGCCAGTGTGTAGCAGCTCAAGGACCATTTTAACGTGACCTTCTTTAGAAGCCAGGTGTAAACCATTGAGACCATTCTTTAGGAGGAAAACAGAGGAAAGATTATTTTCTTGAAAGAGAGATCAACTAATCACGTTAATTACCATAACCATACTAGTGGAAACTACTCATGTGAATTATTAAATGCAGAATTACCTGCCTTCAAGCTACAGTTACAGTATAATAACCCTGTTAATAACTGGGGTTATTGTAGGAACAGTCCACATTAATTGTGAAGTGATACCACATCTCTCAGGGCAACTTAATTAGTTAATTTGGACTCTAAGTAGAACAGATCTGTGCAAAAGATCACTGTAAGCTGTGTGCATGTCAGTCACGTGAGTCCTTGCCATCTCCTCCTTGATCACATAGAAGTATTATATGACCTATCAGAAGAGCCAACATTTGCAAACAGCATAGTGATCTGAGGAACAATGTATCTGACTTGTTGCTTAAAAACGTACACTTACTTACAACGTTCAGTATGTTTTAATTGGAACCACATTAGTGTTGGACATCTAGGAAGACTTAGGAACAGAACATTGTGTCCTGCGGTCTCATGCCACTTTAATTCCAGCTGTGCAGAAAATCACTTGTGTAATACTGTATCCCTAAAAATAACTGATGAACCTACAGCAACAGCAGGAGGACACAGCTCAGACTCAGAGGAGGAGAGCAGGGCGGCTAACGCAAACTGTTTTACCACAGTGGCCCGATCTGTCTCATCGTCAGATTGTCCCTTTTGCCGGTTACACACATTACAACTTGTTTGCTGTAACCAATGTGACCACCAGGAGTCTCAGTGATCCACCGTGGCTTCCTATTATACTGCAGTGTCACTCACTTCAGATGAGTAACAGCGTTTCATGAGCATGGACATAGGAGTATTGGGAAATACTCAGTGACAGACACACTGTTATAAACTGTCATGCACATTCTATTTTGTTTTCAGCACATACATTAAATGCCAATTAATATCTCTTACTCACAAATACTTGTGCATTTCATGCACATAAATATACAGTCAGACAGACAATAATGCAACACTGGTAGGTAGTTAGATATTCAATAAACACAGGTAAAGACATAGAGAGACCGCTAACGAGAGTCTGTAGGGTATTAGCTGTAGCAATGAGGGGTTATTATGGAAGAATCATATAAACCACAATTAAAAATATCACCTCTGTCCTTAGTTTAAAGCCATCAATATACTGGTAAACAAAATAAAAAAGTAGTAAGAATGAAATAACAGAATAAGGAAGGATAATGTAGCCCCAGAGCAATTCAACTGATCAGATGCTCCTATGTATGAAATGCATGTATGGGAGATAATAATACTAGTGGTTATTTAGTTGAGTACAATATCATTACACGGATGGTGGCGACCCGTGACATGTGAAATGTTTATTTCCTTTTATTTTAATTATCATTTATCTATCACAACTCATTTGTGTGTGTGTTTATTCCGATTTACATCCTACCGGGAGCGTTTTGACAGAATAAAACATCACTCATACTTCTTACCCATCATAAGCACAACTACATGTATGAGATAGTATGTTCATCCAAACACATAAGCAGATTCAAGCCTCGTGATATTCAATAGATTTGTAACGTTCTGGTTATGACGCAACAAGGTGTAAGAGAACAGACCGTAGGGCAGAAGATTGAGGGAACTATAATTTAATATACTTAATTATTGATGTACACCACTTTCCACAAAGATAAAGAATCAGGAGGTCTAGGAGTCATTTATTTTTAATGTTCTTTTTGGTCTTTTATCTTACACAATTTGCTGAGATGTCTTCATGGCCTTCCATTGAGAATACTGTATGTGGTGCAGTCAAATATTAGGACTGAACCTTCACGCAGAATCTTCCATTCAAGCAGTTTTTAAAAACGCCAAATAACTTTCTAACTTTACCAGCCTCTGCAATTTATTATGATATACAAATAAATACTTCAGTTACCCTGGCAAACACAAGAATCTAGTTACCCACCGTGTGAGTTAAGATACATAGTTAGGGACATTTTGGATAGATGTCAAACTCTTACCCAGAAATGCCATCACACACACACACACACACATATATATATATATATATATATATATATATTCACTTTTAGTAGTAAAATGCAATAGTTGCCAGTCAGTCTCCACTCAATGACGTTTAATCGTACTTTAGAAATATATTTGCTTTTTCGAGACGTGTCTAGAACTACTTGTGTCAAACTGAACTGATTGAACATATTTTAGGCAAACGTGTTTATATAAGACCTCATAATTCAAACAGCATGTCAGGACAAAAACCAAACCACTGTAATGATGCCCAGATGATGTTCAACGGCCCCTGAACTTGCTTTAAGTTCTTGATGCTAGGTGTGAACGACTGTGAAACTGCCAAGGTCGTGATGAAAGAACTGCATTGTAAATCAGATTATACCTTGGGTATTCACGAGCGTCATTCAATCTTGCAACAAGCAGCTTCTCTCACAGCTTGTCTCAACCAGTTCTCCACAATATAAGCATTGTTGTCTTCAGTGGAGTGGCCTTTGTCTTTCAGGTGCAGATGAGCTCGTTCACACCTAGTTTCTGACTTGAAATCAGGCACCTATATATTATTTTAAAGACAGTGGTGGCTTCCAATGTATGAAATTATGCTCAGAACAAAATGCAGCAAGAGGACACTAAGCGCAGGGACCAGTGTTAGCAGGCAAAGCTTTTTACTTTCCCCTAGACATGCATGAATGAACTGGAAAGTGTTCAAACAGAATGTAAGGTTTGTAAGAAAATCACACAAGACAAGCGAATAAAGTTCTTTGGAATTGATCTGTGTGTGTATTTTCTACTACAAATTGTAATTCCTTCAGTGTTTAATGTCAATCAACTTATTAAAACCCAAGATTACTACATGTGATGCAATCACTCCCTGTAACCAGCTACTGTCTTTACCTGTGAACCAAATATTAAAGAGCATTGGTAAGCTCTGGGAAAACTAACTACATGTTGTAATTGATAATTTGAGCCACTATTTGATACGTTGTTTTGTTAATTGAAATCTGTGGGTGGCAGATTTTTCTAACTCTCTTACTTGATTAGCTGTGTTGATGTCAATTCTATTCTTGATGTGATCCAGAGCCTTGTCCAGGTTTCCTGAACGAGCTGCGCGTAGAAAACTGGTGGCTGCATCAGCCTGCAATTCATAAAAGAGGACTGTTAGGAAAGAAGAGCTGGGAAGACGAAGAGGGCATGTAGATACGAAACAAATAAAGGTTTGTTGAAATACAGTTCAACATGATTCTTTTTAAGTACATTAATACAGAGATACAGTTGAAAAATCCTTCACTGCACATCCAACATAAATATATATATTTATAGATAGATAGAATGACTATTGCTTAATATTAGCTGTTCCTCCAATATTATCATATAGTTATTGTTAATAATAGGTTCTTGATTACAGAATGTGGTTCCACAGTCAGGTTACTTAATTCATTATGCAAATATATCAGTTTAAAGCAAGAGTCCAGACAGAATATATGTTGTGCTGCAGAAAATAAAAAAAACACTCATTTGCTCTCCTGCCATCTGTAAAAGGCTAAAAATGCCAGATGCTTTGCAATTGAGCTTCTCCCACACTGTGAGTTTGGCAGGAATTCATAGCCGAGCACACTACTCTACGAGCTTCTCTGTCTGCCTGTCTGAGCTCGCAGCAAAGCTTCTTTGTGTCTGCGTGTCTCTGTGTGTCAGTGTATGTACGCCCACCTCTGAGTTCATTCATCAGCCTACCTGTACAATGAATTTGACTACAGAGGACTAGACGCTGCATATTGTATGGTACTCTTGACCCCCTCCCCATTTCTGTCAGGAGCACGAGTATTTTCTGTTTGATCTGTTATTCTCTAATGGTTTAATTATACTGCATTGCTGAAAAACATGCATGCCTTTTTTTAAGTAATTAAGCTATGTTTTGTTTTCGTCTCTTCTTACATCTCTTATCTGCGCTGATGCACCAAGAGCCAGTGTTTTTTGTTTGTGTGAACCATGCACTGCTCTCGACTCTATTAACTAAAAAAACTGTTCCATTATTTCCTGTTCATCTCCTTTCCTCAAACATCATAGGATTTACCCCCTAAGATGAGCGTAGACTTTTTAAATCCCAATTTTAGGACTATTAAAATTATTTCCTTAACTTTTCATTTGAACTAGATTTGTTTTTCTGTCTTCCAGTTTTGTCATGTAAAAATCAATCAATCAATCAATCAGTCAGGCATATTACTAAATAGGCCATCTATCCAACCTGTCACTATCTGAAGCCAGCGCAGATCAAAAGTGGCTTAGGGTTGGGGTCAGGCAGTATTTAAAATGCTAGGTTTGGTGGTTTGATTCCCAAATATCAACAAGACACTGAACCCTGAAGCTTAGTGCCTTGCAGGGACAGCCTGTCCCTGAGTGAATTCACAAAGTATCAATAACTAATATTAGTAAACCTACAATAACTATTAAACACATTTAGTCTCCATTTTCTTTTCTTCTTGTATCCCTCCACTAAGTGTCTTGTTAGCAGTAGGATCTATACACTATCTCATCTCTCTGCTTTAAAGCTCGACATTACTCAGACATGCAGCGCTGCAGAACAGGTCTGTCACTGCCACTAACAGGAGCCTTTTCAATTTAGTCATCCAGTGTGGATGATTTGCTGCCGCATATACTGTAGGTGTCTTTCACATTATGCACAATTAAAAGCTGGCATTTGAAAAGTAGTTATAGAGGAAAGTTCACTTTTATATTGATCTACACCATGTTATCAATTTGTATTTATCATTTCAATATTGCTAACTCTAAAAATCCTCATATTGAAGCATATGAAGCTGGTTTGATATGATATAAATTTCCACAATGTTGAGACTTTTCCTAAAACGCATCAAAAACTGTGTCACATCATCGTTGCTCTTTGTAATTATGTAGGAACTGAGGCTGCTAATATTGATGAACATTTGCCCGCCCATGCAGGAAGAACAGTCTATGGTTGCCACTTATTTCAATAAGATACAGATTTGAAAGGCAGGCAGGCCAGTGAAGCAGACACTGGGGCTATGTCTCAATGAAATCTCTATATACTGCATCACTGATCTTCACACATAGAAATGCAAGCATGCATGCGGCCCATACTATTACACACTAGGTGGACTGTGCTAAGTGACCAGTTTTCCAATGTATTCCTGGGCCTATGTGGCTATATTCATCACAGTAGTATGATGGATTCTGGTGAACGTCACCTTGCAGGACTCGCAGGTCACACACAATAAACAGTGGATTCTGCTATTGTCTGCTTGTACATGCTTAGATTTCCCCAGAGTACCTGAAGCTTTTCACAAAATAATACAGTACTGTAGATGGTGAAAGACCAAAATTCTCTGCTAGCTTGCATTGAAAAATCTTCTTTTTAAACTGACTGACAGTTCTTTCGTCAGGTTTGCACAAAGATGTGACATAACTTATCTTTGATTGAAAAGACTGAGCCTGGTGGATGTTCCTCTTATACCCAGTAATGAGACTCTCACCTGTTACCAAATAACCTGCTACATTTGGAATAATCCAGAACAGTCTTGAATATTTTCTATCAATTTGTGATATGTACATCCACACACGCAGCAGGAGCTGTGAGCTGAACACATTTAGCAGAAAATGTAAAAGCTTTCAAAAACAGTTTTTACCACTCCCTCAATCCTTATGTTCAGTATTTCTGCTCTCACACAGATCAGAGCTGTAAATTAGATCCTTGAAATTCAACTCTGCTGTATTTGTAACAATCAGTTCAGTTACACAAAATAATAAAAACACTCACTTTGCATCAGTCAGTACTGCAGAAATGCTCCACGTCTCTAACCTGCCTCTAGCTTAATCAGAATTTACTCCTTCTGTATGTATATTACATTGTTCTCTACTTTGTTTACCATCCCCATACTGATTTTATAACAGTAAATGAGTAAATATACTCCTTTACATACATACGCCTGTTTTAACATGACATGTAAGTCACGCTGTCTTCCATCTGCTGCACATACTGTAAGACTTAAACATTGTGTTTGGACAAACTGATCCAGAGCAAGTGAGCCAATAACATCTGTTTCTGTGCAGGGGCTTTCAGATTTTCAATCTTATGGTTTTTTAATAGTAAACTATTTTTAAGTATTACAAGTGGAATAGAGCTATTTATATTTAAACGCTCATCAGGATATAAAAATCTAAAAATATGTTTCCGATAAGATATTATCATAGTCACATGAGTAAAACCTATTTAAACTATAGCCTAATTCTAATTATATGAATGAATTTATACAGTACTTAATCAAGACAATATAAAGCATAAATGTTCTGTCATTAGTGAGCATGACAGATACCTGCTAGCAGGATCACAACACTGCAGCAGGTTCCCTGATTACACTGGCAACAAGGACAGAAAGAGAAGCAACGGCAACAGACCACACTGTAAGTTTCAACTTCACACATAGGCTTTACTTGGGTGATCCACCCAAGTTGAATAGAGGCCATTCAAGTAAATTTGACCACCCATTTTTTTATCTGTCCAAGAGAAGGATGTCATCCGTGAGTCTTTAACTACACACCTTTTTCCCCTGTGCTCTCCCCTGCCTGTACGTTACTTAGAAATGTCAACAGTAGCTCAGATCAGCTGCTTCCACCACCACGCGTAAAATCGAAATCCGTGGGAAACACTGCAAGATGAAATACCTTATAAACACATCCCAGCAGCTGACGAGGGAACACCTTTTCTGCTTTGCATTGCAAAAATAAGTAAAGTGTACACAAGCATTATATTTACTTTGGTATTAAGAGCTGTTCTTGTTCTTGTGCCTTGGTCTGACAATATGTGCTTTGCTGCACATTTCATTTACTGTGTGTTTGTGTGGCTAACCAACACAAACTGAAATCCAAGTTAATATTCTCAGAGTGAAATAGAAACTCATATACTTTATGCCGTGCCAAAAATAGATTTTCAAACCTTGACAAAAGCCAGAAGAAACAGAGACTTTAGATATTAATACTGAGATGGAGACTGAGACTGAATCACAGTTACATCCATGTATTAAATAAAAGCTGGTTTAAACTTCAGGTTTTTATGTTTCATGTGCAAAACATATATGAGAGTTGTTCTAATGGCGTGCATAAGTGGTATACAGGTGTTATTTGGAATACTACTTCAGGACAGATTTTCTGAAGCACTTGCTTTTGGCTTTCTATAGCTCATGTCGTTGTTTACTTTTCTAAGGAGTCATGGGTATAATAAGGGTGAATACAGACATTTGATCTCTGAATATTACAAACTTTGTGCCCTGGAAGCATTTGATATGTTTGTGTACTGTGGTTCTTTTCTGACAGAAATCATTGGCAGAACATTGAATACTTATTGTAGTGACAGCTGCTGTCTCTTTGATTTTGATATGAATCCTTGTGTCACTTTAGGTTGAGACTTCATCTCACAGTTCAGCATGCATCTATTCTCCTTCACATTGTTGCTTTGCAGACGCTTGTCGAAACACCTGTTTCTATACAACACTGTGCAACTGTTGGTTTATGTTGGTAAGTCTGTGTTTATTAAAAGAGACCTTTGAATATTAAACTTATTATGAAATTGAGCGTATGGAAGAGACACAGAAATACGGAGATGCAGAGATTGATGTGCTGTTACCTCTGCTCATGTTCACAATTGACAATGCAATTCTCAGCTTACTACTGTTGCACAGCTAACATGTTCTGATATAGTTTCTGCAGTGAAACAAAGAAAAAAACACCTGTGAATATATGTGCAGTGGGTTAAGGTGCCAAAATAGTCAAGTCCTTTCCCTGTCTTGCATCATTCGATAGAAAAACTAAAGAGGAAAAAAAGAAATAGAGTAGTGAGGTAAAGAAATCCTAATGTGCTGATAAACATCGTCATGTCAGACTTCATTCCATTTCAATAGAGATGAAACCAACAGAGTAGGTAGTAGGTAAAAAAGGATAAATGTAGAAATCCTAAGCTATTATAGTGAATCCAGTAGTCGATTATAATTGTGGATGAAAAAACAGAGCCTATTTTTTAAAAAGCACAAATAAGAAACTGATTAATGTAACACAGAACATGCATATGAAGATAAATTACCTACAAACACAAACAGGCACAGAAACTGAAACTATAAATAGCTACATAGATGCCACTATATGTTAGTGCTGGCACCAACAGGGAGGGAGATGCATCATAGTAATGAACTCTCATGGGTTTAGAAAAAGGCCCACTTGTACCACAAAAGACCAAAACCCAGGCAAACTCGTACGCACAATCAAAAGTGGAAGCCACAAGCTATAACAACAACACAGTAGATGGTACATTTACATGTACAGCTACTGTGCTCAATGATTTGCAGGTTCTGACAGGAGGAAACTCAGTAGTTGAAGCCCTGCAGGCCTCTGCTGTCAAGTCTAACTCACAGCCATGAAAACGTAAAAACAGATTTACTGAAGGTGCATGGACACCCGCCTTTGAGCCATGTCAGATATGTCCATAATAGCGCACACAAGGGTTTCAGTTCACCTTGCTGAGGCATCAAGCCAAACTCTGAGCTATGACAGACAAATACAGTAGTTCTGCAACGAATTGGTGAAAAAAAGACCAACTCAGTATCCATTACTATTATTATTAAGAGCTGAAAGTAGTTGAGAAATGTTATTGTGTGTATGTATTATTATAATTTTCAAAATAGCGGTCAATACAATATGCACATTTCAGACTGTGATTGCTGCTATTTTATTAGTGGGGGAGCATGCAATGCTCCCACACTATTGATATTCTCTTTTTTCTTTATTATTAGGTGCCTGCCATA
>JAUMHF010000014.1:12056894-12069758 GCA_032359275.1 Microctenopoma steveboyesi | reverse complement strand
TTTGTGTCAACTTTTTTGACTTTTTATCTTTGTCAACTTTGTGTCTTTATCAACTTTGTGTCTTTGTCAACTTTTTGTCGTTGTCAACTTTTTGTCGATGTCAACTTGAAAAAACTCATGCTCCCCCACGCGATTTCTTCTGAAATTGCTGAGTCTAGTTATGTTTGCAATTTTTATTACAATCTGGAGTTTGCTATTACCTTTTCAAAATAAGTGTCTGAATTACTTGCTGTATAAAGTACTTCATAAAGCCCTAAAGAGGTATAAAATGCAAACTAAAGTAGCCTCGATTATTAAAGTAAGTGTCATAATTGTACATTTCCGTCCAGAAAAGCAGAGATCAATTCAAAAGCCTAGCAAGGTTATGTCATAGCTCTGAGAATGAAAAATCAATACATTCCAGTGGGCTCTGCAGAGTGGGGGTTGATTTAATATTGATGGATGGATGGAGTGAGATGGTGCGCTCATCCTGTGTGTAAATGCAGATAGAAACATATTTATGTGAAAAAAACATTGACTCTATTCAGCTTGCACAAAGCTTGATTGCCCATGACTTAGGTCTAACACTGTAGTGAGGCATCAAATGAGCTGACGTGCAAGTTCATCAACTGCACTGACCTTTCAAAAGACGTTTATGATGTGTTTATCCAATTTAATTTGTTCCAAATCCGCAAACTAAACCCGCAGAGCAGTGTACTGATAATAGTGAAGGCTGCACAATAATACAATGTTAATTCCAGATCAATCACAGTCCAAAGAAAGAAAAGTCCAAGACTGAAGATAAAGCAAAGGGGTTTATCTGTGTAAGCTACTGCCAACAGCTCAATGTTCACGTTATTTTTATTTTATTATTTTATCTCCCTTTTTTCCAAGTTCTCTTACGAGGTGTGACGGCCGGTTAACAGAGAAATGTTGGGTCTAGAGTAGCCAAATTGTGCGAGCAGAATGAACACAGGCCTACCTCAGTCTAACGTGCTCGTACAACTAACTCCATGTCTAACAAAAACAATAGTTAAAGGCTGAAAAAAAACCCATTTCGTTCCTCTTTCCCTAAAAGATGTTTGTCTTTTCAGTCTTTCTGCTAAAACAGAACATTTGAAATATTTATAGCCTCTGTCAGGGCACTGCTTCTCTACAGTATTAATGTTTGCAATGTATCATAATGATCTCAAATATCAACCCTAGTTGTCAAGGAGCATCCTTTCTTTCCTGTAGATTACAAACTGAAGCAGGTATTAGCAATTCCTCTGCTTGTTTTAGTATGAAGCAAAAGAAAAATCTGCTATAATCTCCTTTATACCACATAATTTATTATTCTTCCATTTAACCGGTGGCGGCTGGTAAAAAAAATTTTTTTGGGGGTGGCTCACTTTTCAGTTTTCAGATGCACCACATATCACCACTAGTATAAGACAGAAGTTCAGAGTTAGAAAATTAAATGATGAACATTAACTTTAAACCTATTACTGCTTGAAAATCAACTCCCTGTTGGCAGCTATGCAGTACACCTGCATCTTCAGTCTATTCAATTGTCTTTGACCAAGTCACAGTCACAAAATATTTTTCTTTCACACTTTGCATAGTTCTGCTGCTTTTTTCTGTATTTGTACATTACTCTTACTTTATTATTTTTTTTCAAGTATTTCTTCCTACAGCTCACAAAAGAGAGAACGGGAAGTACAACAAACTAACAAGGTGAGGCAGCCACACATCATGTCTACTCATTCCTTGCAATTATTTTTTCAGCCTCTCTCTCTTCTGCACCCTGATGAAGCATTGCACAACCACCCTTTTATTCTCTCTCCCATAGTTTATCGCCAGTCTCTCTCTATCTTCATAACCTTTTAATATTTATGAGTGCTGCAGAATTGCTACTAGCAAAGCATGCTGGGTAGTGCTGTCCCTCAGAGTCATCACTCTGACGTCATCACTCTGTGCTGACATTCTGGGCTCCCTGCCCGTCTCAGAATCCAAACAGAAGTCAAGTTTGCTGCCAGCACTACTGATCTCCGAAAATGCATTTTAATAACACACAGGAAGTAACGCATCTTCTGGGAATTTAGCCATTACTGACACTAAAAACAGAGCTGCACAACACGTCTCCAAATCTGAATTCTTACACACAGTAAGATTAAACTAAATCTTTTATTTGAAAAGAAAATGACATGATAGCGATTCAGTGAAACAAACAAGGAATGGATCAGTTTTAGTTACATTTCACATTGATTCAATGTTATGAGACAAAACTGTTCATGGAGACATTCTGACATTAGTATATTTGGTATTCAAGTGATCACTGGAACTCAAACCTTAATGTAATCCACTACTCATAAATCTTATCAACTGCATCTCTAGCTGCATGTAAAATATCACAACATTATAATCTTAAACAAATCTAAATAAAAAAGGAAAAATATGTTCCAGTTTTTTTGTTTTTATTGACAAATGATATATAAAACAAGTTAATTTCAGGTCCTTAATAAATTAAGATAAGATAAGAATCTGGAAACTCATCAACCTTGCATAAAGACACATAAAAAAGCATAAAAGCATAAGGAGGAGGTGGAGACACAGAAAGGTTAAAAGCAACAATGTCTGAGAGTCATGTGCATAACTAATGCAAAGCACTCAACTGCACATGGTCAATGACTGCACTACCTTCCATACTGTAACGTCAATATACAATCAGTGTGACAGAAATAAGGAGTCAGCAGAGGGAGGAGAATGCATGATGGATAGGAAAAAACAGAGGAAGACAGGAAGGACATACACAAGAGAGATGAAGAAGAGAAGAAAAATGTTAAGTATTGTTTTTGCTGAGACAGGTAAGAAAAAAACATATTTCTTTTCCAAATTTGCAATTTATTTCTCTTCGTCTGGCTGTCATTTTGTCTGTGTTAATGCATATGCCACAGTTTAATGTAACAAAGTTCAGAATTACTAAATCACTCGAACATTATGAAAAATCTACGACCCTCTTCAGTCATTCAGGACAAAAAATGTCTGCTGCTATAGAAACACAAAACAAATAAAGTTTTGTTCTGATTTTTAACGACTTCAGTCCTGTTCAAAACTACCAAACATTCAATCATTTTTAGGATTTTAAATACCAGTTTGATTACCTGAAGTCAAATCTTACATTATGAGAAATACACAAATAAGATATTTTCCAAAAAACAAATGTTTAATGTCTTGGGGACAATTTTTTCAATCAGCCGTGGTAACAAACACCCAAAATATTTAGTTTTTTGCATTAATAGTTATTGTGTAGCATTAGATTTTAAATTCACTTTTCATTAGCGGACAAAATGTCCCATATACTCCTATTGTAACCACATGTTTTTCTCCCTCTGCTCTGTTTGTTTTCCAGCTATTCCTGTCCCATCCACTGCTGATTACCTTATTGAGTGTCTTTAGTCAATCAGTAGCTGAGCATATACCTAATCCAGGTAATGAGCAGAGGGTAACACTGTATTAAGACAACCTATTTGTAGGGGATGGGACAGATTTAGGTCCCAGAGCAATGAATTCCCACAGGGAGAGATTCATTTTACTTGTATGTATGCTCTTCATAGGCAGGAGGAGTCAGAGGTCATTGTTCAACCTGATAATATCTAAATAATGCAATCATTCAGCCTTCCAATCCAACCTAAATCTAGCCTGCATGGATGTCCATGGATGATTACCAGTATTTTATATTCAAATGGTTGGTTGGTGTTTGTGTTGTGTTTTTTGGGCTTTAATTTGGGAACTAGATTTCAATAAGAAAATGGGTCTTTCTCATTTTCTATTGTCTAAACATTCTCCAATAAATAGGTACAGGTGCACTAGTTTATACACACACACACACAGTGTAAATGTGCACACTGAAATTGACAGAAATGAAAAACAAAAGCTCGTCTGTGTTGCTGTCCTAGTAGATGAAACAGTGTTGTAACGCTTCTCTTTCAGCGCTGTCAGTTTGTCACTTCATCCTCCCCCATCCATCTGTCATCGGAGGTGATCCTAGGCCAAGATCGGGCCTAGGTCTCTGCCATTGCCTTTGGGCTTTGATGCATCTAGTGTGAGGATATGTAATGTAAGGTTTGCAAAGTCTTATTGACTAAGACTTGCACTGGCATAATTTCACTACATACTCTCGACACATACATTCTTATGGTGTCACGACAGGCAGTTTATCTGACAGATATAAATCTATATACCTGCATGCGTATGTAAAGCATGTGTGAAGAAACATTTTAAGGCACTTTGATTTTGTTTCTGTGAGGGAGCCAGATGTGTCTCACCGCAGGTGCGACTCATTCCTCCCAATTCATAAGGCCCTCTATGATATGGTGAAACAGATAAATTCCCTTTACATGAGCATTATGTTAAAATTAAAACACACTAAACGTGGCAAATAAAAAAGACCAAGAATGTCACAACAACTAACAAAAGAGAAAAATATAGTGAAAAATATAATGGCAGATATTATTGTACTATCTGATTGTTTTTTTTACTTTATATAATATATAATATGAATAATATATACATTAATAATTGGATAATATACATACAATAAATTAGTCATAATAAAAATGTATAGTGCCTGGCTTTATGATAATGTGAGTGCTACTTAAAAATGCATTTTCACAAAAAAGAAAATAGAACTTGGTGAAGCAAAGAACCCAGAGGCAACAGAAAAAATAATAAAACTTTGCTAAAGATGAAATAAAGTATTAATATGATGCAAATATGATGTTAAATCTAATTTAAGTAAATCAACCACAGAACATCAAAGTCACTGTACAGTAAGGTCAATGCTGCATGAGGCTCTGTGGTTGAAGGCGTAATTAGATATCTGACAATCAGTGATCATGGATTGGGAAGGAGTGATTGATCATCATAGGTCTCGCACACACTGTCCAGCGCAGGACAAATACACAGAAATGCACAAAAGGAAGGTTAATTCCATTTTTATGTATTACTTTATAGAAGTAATACAGATTTCAAGTAACAGCTTTCATGCAATGGTCTAATTTTTGCGGTGGACATCCAGACATATCAGCATGAACACACACTGCAACATGCTATATCATTTTTAGTCCTAGTGCTAACAAGCAATCACAGAAGCTGACATATGTTCCCCACTGCAGGACGTAATGACTCCAACACATAGAAGAAAGCACGTGTCAGCTCAGTGCTCCCAGTATGCAGTGCATACAACACACACAAACACCGTCACTGGGCCTGCACTTAAAAATAGGTCAAACAAATTGTGTGGGTAGAAACCACACAATTTATTTAAAAATGTTTCATAATGCATAAAGTGTTTTCTTTCACCACAAAAGCAAACCCACAGTTTCTCATATGTACCAACCTGTGACATAGCATCCTTCTGCTTTCCATGGCAAACACTATTAGAAACACATGTTTATAACACTCAACACATTTTGTTCATCAAGATAACAAATGAACACTATTTTTTTTATTTTTCAGGCCTAAATACAATCACCAATCACACTACACAATGGTCACATGATTTATGGTCACCACTAATTAAGTTTCCAACCCCTTTCAGCTTTTAAGCTGATCTTCCACACAAGCTTTACAACTTAGCGTGAAGAGCGTAAAGACTGAATTAAGAACAGATTGTGTTAAGTGCATGAGAATAAACAAAACCTGGCTGTTGTGATACATCACGAGTGCAGTATTTACTGACATATGTGAAAAACCACAGGCCCTATTTCAGGCATTTAACCAAAACAACACTGACTAAACCAAAAGTTCAAATCGTCTCCCTCCACCATGTAGTCTTTAGAAACAGTTTTGTGTTTGCTCATCTGTGTCTGTGTGTACATGTGGGAGCTATGATCATAGTGAGTCATCCCCACTGTGCATGTCTGTGTTAATGACAGCGGGTCATCACTAATCACCCAGTGTGTGTAAAGTCATTACAGCGAGCAACATGCTCAAAGAGCGAGGGACTGGAACATGGAGGAGTTGAAGGAGGGTGAAGAGGGAAAAGTCATAGAGGACAAACACAACATTCAGTAGAAAACAAGATCATGCAGGTGCAGCTACATTCAGCAGTCACTGAGTAGTACCGCTGTGACTATCAGGACCACTACTGCTTCTAAAAATAGCAAATGATACTGCAATAAAATTAATTATAACAGTGTCAAGCTCTGTCCTGCAATCCTTAATGTAATGAGCATGAGGACTGATTATGGCCTGTTGCCATGCTCTTTGGACACTTGTTCCTGAATCTTGTATATTTGCATTTATTTTGTACTTAGTATAAAATACTGTGATGATGACATGAATGCAAAAAATGCATCATAGAATATTAACATGCCATGGTGTGAGAAAAGCATTATCCTCGGCCACAAATTGCCATTGCTGGCTTGATGGATTTTATGAGATGATGACCATTCCCTGAGGCTGGTCAATAGGGCAGGTTCATAAGGGGAGTTTTAGCCCACAAGGAGCTATTCATCAATAGGACATTCTTCTAAAACCAGGGTCAGACCTGAAATGCAAGGTCCAGTAGGGGTTAACACACAGCCTGTAAATCTAAAGCTACAAGAACTAGCTTGTCCTCAGAAGGTAGTCAAATGTTCCATACAGTGTAGATGAGAGAAGCAAGACAGAGAGAGAGATACAGAATACTAAATGAATCCTGATCTAGACCAATTAACATATTGAAAAATGCGCTGTGGGCCAAAGCGACACTAAGAATATCACAGTGACATAAACACACTGAAAATGTGAGAGTACTAAAACCCAACCGAAAGGCCTAGATAAATCCATCTCCCAAGTGAGTAAAATACCAGTTTTCTATTTTCACTCATAACAATGCTAATATACCTAAAAGAAAACATACTGGGTCCTCAGTAAAAGTTCATGAGTTGGTGAACTAGGATGTGATGTGGGTGGGTTATTAGCATAACAACGGCACATGTCCCATGTTGTCCCATGTTGTCACAATTAGATGTCACTGAGCTTTTTTCAAACCTCATGCTATAATAAGCCTCATGCACCAAGCAGGGCTAAAAATATGAGCTAGACAAGCTGAAATGCTACATTTGCAGAAACCTGCACTTGGTTTGCAGCCAGTCTCTTTCAAGAGGATCAATCATCCTCATTATTTACAAGTTGCTGATGTGTATTGTGCATCAATATATATATATATATATATATATATATATATATATCAAAACCTGTCAGGCCTGGAAGATGTTGACACACTAATGACAAAGTGACAACGTGACTAGTGACAAAACAACTGCATATTGTTAAATAAAAATAAACGGAACACTATCACATAATGTCTCTAAGAGAACATTTCTTTTCTAATTAATATTTCAGTGTGGAAAGGCCCCTGAAAGCACATCAGAACCAAGAGATATGGCAAGAAGAGATTGCTGCAGTGCTGTGATATGGGCGTTGTTGAAACACACAATAACAAAGAAGCAAAATCAGTTGGACATGATTTGAAGTACTGTACAATAAGTAATTCAGACTAGACCTTCTTGATCTCGTCCTTTAAAAGTGACACTGGCACTAGTGACATTTCAGCAGTGTCAGGATACATGCCACCGTCAAATGTGCAGCAAACAGTGATAGATCTGTAGCAGGTATACGGATGCTTCAAAAGTTGTTTTCTCCCTATTTCCAGTGGGGGATGCAAATTATAACAATCAGTCCCCAGACTTTTGCAGAGCTTGGTATTGGAGAACAAGCTCAGCAGTAGGATTACAGTGGGTGTCTTAAATATGTATGCTATGTGCATATTTAAGAGCCTTTGTGTCAGGGTGTTTTTCCTTTCACCTTTGCCTTCCCTGTGGGATCACTGGTGCAGAGCCAGCAGCACACACCCTGTCACCCTGTCAGACAGTCATACTGCCTAAAACAGACTCCCGACTTTAGTACAATCAACCCGTGATCCAGAAATATATTCAACGTTTGTGTGTGTGAGTGATAGAATACAGTAAAAACTCAAGTCTGTGTGTTTAACAGAGACAGAGTACTGTATATTTAAGAAACACAGGCATATACTCAAACAACCACACAGTCTTATCAGGTGTTATAAAAACCTATGTCCTTCAGGCTAAACAAAGCGTCAGCATCCCCATGCTACAGTCCTATACATGGTGAAATAGTTTCCTAATTTCCTAAAGAAATCTGTGTTTAACTCACGCTCTGATGTTGCAGCTACGGCGCCTGAGTCATGCAAGCAGTGCAACTGAGTTGAAGTGAGTCAGTGTGACTTACGAGAGCTAGGGGATTCCAGAAACAAAGTATTTTAATCATTTGAATCCCGTGTATATAGACACTTATCAGTGTCATCTGAAAACTGTTCATATACACAGAGTCATCTGAGTGAATGAGCAGTTTTTACACAGGGTTCTTGGTTTCAGTGCATCTAAAGTAACTATGAAGTTGGAGAAACATAAATATAATTTTTTTGAAGAAACAGTATTTTGATTTATCATTTGCCTTAAAGATAGTAACTTGCTAAGAACTCTCTATCATCGAACTAAATAAATGTGTGTCTACAAATGCTATCCGTCTTTCAGATTTCTGGATGAACAAAGGCTGTCACAGCACAATACTGCCAACAAAAATGCATCACCTCAAAATCTCTTGGTCTGACATTACTATAGGTGTAAGTTCAGCAAAATGTTCCATCATTTCCTACCAATCTTTTACACAGTCAAACTGATGAGGACAAACAATCACACACGTTAGTTTTTACATAAAACATTGCAAATGTAATCACTGTATATATCACATAGTAATGTGATAAAGTGAGCAACACCATTGGCTTTGATCACTATAAACTCAGAAACGATGAGAGCGATAAAGAGTATAAACCAAAGGAAACTGTCTGGACTGGAGATGGGATGGAGACAAAAAGGTGGAAAAGGAGAGGTGTAAGCGATGGGGTAAATGAGAACAATGTGAAAGAGTGCTGAGAAATGGATACTACAGGCCAGGGATAGGCAGAGAGATCGAAAAACACGGAGGGTATTTGTGAAGGAAAAAACAGTTGCTACGCTAGCCTTCCTTCCATTTAGAGTTTAAAATTAAATTATCAATTAAGTATTTATACAAGTGCAGAGTGGATTTTCTAACTCAGTGCCTCTGTACAGTAGACAGAAGAGACAGTGCTAGGAAGCATGCACGTCTGTACATACATGTAAGGCAAGAAAACGCTAAGAAAAACGAGACAAAAATCACAGGGATATGAGAAAGAAACTAATATAGTGAAGGATGGTGAGGATTTAGGAGAAACACACACAGTTTGAATTTTCTTCTAGCTGTCTTCCCTTGCTGTCAGGTTGCAACCCGGCTGCCATCAATGAATGCTGATGCAAGCTTCCTCAAATCAAAGAGTGTGCGGAGATATCAGTAAATGAATGACCGCTGGTTGGGTGTTAGCCGAAAGAGAGAGGGGCCGTACAATCTGCCATCAGGCAAAAATCCCTGTGACACATGACTGTGACTTGCCCACTTCCAACATGCAGACATACGTACGCCGTCACCCATAGCCACAGTAACACTTGCCTGCCTCATTGAATTGTCACATAAAATATATAGCTATGGTAATAAATCAGTGCATCTCTAGCAGTGTAAGCAGTGTAAACCCAAACGGAACAACATAGTCTTCATCTTTGTTCAAGGCCCAGGTCTCTACGTTGAAATACCTGCACTGCATTTTGAAGCACAGCAAAATTTCTACAATCAAAACTGGATGAATGTGAAACCAATAAGGAATCTATCTCATGGTTCCGCCTCTATATGCAATCCCAGACTTTTTTTTTTCCATTAGCCAGCACGCATACAGTGAAATGTGTTTAGGCCAGCAGAGGAAAGTGATGGAGTCAGGGTGTGCCTGAGAGCGGCTGTTTCAGTGCATTAGTAGGCTCCTGCAGACCACATGATCCATGTAGACCTTGAGGAGCACTAATTCCATTACATAATGCTGAGCTTCAGGTCTAAGTGCATGTGTGAGTGAGTGTGTGTTCTTTGTCTTGTCTCAGTGCTTGTGGCACTGCGCCAGTCCGTATCACTTTCCCTCTTCGTCTAATGATGCTTTGGAATTAACAGTGGTCACATACTGATTTTGCTAATCGCCTCATCATCAGTGCTAAGTTTATATATTGTATGTAGGTCAATTATGTTTTGTAACTGTTGTATATTTTAGATCTTCCTTTTGACGTTTTCCTGCTTGAGAAAGAAAGAAGCTTTCGACTAAAATCCGGAACAGAGCTGCTGCTGCCTGACTTGTGTCTTCTTATTGATTTAGATTCATCAGACAAACTGTTTATCGCAATGAAATCTAGTATCTATATAAATCTGGCACCATGCACAGCAGTTTGAGAATGAAGCTGAACAACAAGCTTTTTTTCCTTCAACATTCGGTGGCCTGATGGAAATTAAATGTCCCACCAAAAAATAACCTCGTCATCGTCCATCAACGGCTCATCGTCCCACCATGTACAGTGTCACACAGTAATCACCAGCGCAGCATAAGTCACTTCAGACGGCCTGCCGACTGACCCCAGGGTCACACTAAACTTTGCCAAAAGATTTACAGCTGTTACCCCTCCCTCTGAATGCCAGGACTTCAGACTGGTTGGCCTTGCTAATAACTGTGATGGATGCTCTGATACAGACTGGCATATAGGAACTGCACCTGAGGAACTCAGAGCTAATCTAATGTCCCACCGCCACAGTGACTCTCTGACCACTTGCAGATTCAACAGCTGTTGCAACTAATGAAAATTACAGACACTTCCTCTTTACAGAGCCTGGAAGATAATAATAAAACAGTAAATCCATGTTAACATCACTGTAGTATTCACATTATATATACATTCCTTCTAGTTCATATTCATAAGCCATGAAAGTACAAGAAGAGCAAATACACATTCACTTTGAGAACCAAAGTTATATTTTTTAAAGGTACCTGACAAGGTGTGCTTATCTAAAATCACTTTGATCACCAGAACAAAATATATGACAAGAGTGAGAGAGG
Organism: Microctenopoma steveboyesi; assembly: GCA_032359275.1. Lineage (NCBI taxonomy): Eukaryota > Metazoa > Chordata > Actinopteri > Anabantiformes > Anabantidae > Microctenopoma > Microctenopoma steveboyesi. The sequence goes on along the minus strand of JAUMHF010000014.1, from coordinate 12,058,732 downwards.
TCTGATAAATACCAGCCCTCATGTTTCTATTCTGGAATCGTTCCCTGTAGTTTGAACGATTACAGACCTGGGGTGGCATCAGATACAGTATCAGAGCAGGTGCTCAGCTAGCGCACAGTAGTGGTGGGTAGACAGATCGGTAGCTCCGGTCTCAGATGCAGTGTAATCCTAGGGTGGCAGGTAAATATAGCCTGTGGCTGCTTCGAGTTGGACTGAATACTGCTTTACTCTGCTCGACCTTGGCTCATTCTGCTCTTCCTTTCGTCAAAGACGGTTAAAATAGACTGGCCCACACTATTAAACTACTCATTACGTTGTGTTAAGGGAAAATGTGCAAACAATGTCTCTAAGGTGTTTTGAAGAATTGATCGGATGTAAAAGCTTTGTCGGCACAACCAGAGGTTATATTCAGTATACTGGAACATGTCAACAAATGATGTTGACATTTGTACTACCTACTACGAAATGACTTTTACCACTTATTGATATCATTCACAGTGACTTTTACTAGGGTCTAACATCATTTTATCTTATTTATGTACGCAGATGATCCATTTGTTTCACTGAGAAGTTCTATGTGATGTCATTATCCCTTGTGTTGTTTTGTGTGAGGACTAAAATGGCTAAATAGACAAAACAACAGGAAGAGACAAAGAAGAACAATTTGGCTAATTAGGGTTGGGTATCCATAAGGTCACATAAAAGAGAAATGAGATACCCTTAAGCCCTGCTATTTCACTCAGTCAGTCACATGCACACACTTACACACACACACACACACACACACACAACAGTCCAACAGTACCCAAACAGTGCATACCATCCATTAGGAGATCTTTCTGTCCATTGTTTTAAGTGCAGGCCTGGAGGAAACAGGAAAATATACAAGCCCAAGGATCTTTATGCTGACCTACTACAATAAAAGGTTTCATGCTCCAGCGTAGTCACTCGTTGGTTAAACAGAACTGAATATAAACTTAATCGGATTAATTTGGAGATCACCTTCCATTTTATGTACCAAATCCTTCACATTATTTTTTGTATTTATCACCCTATATTACTATGCTATGCTATACCAAGCAAGTAAAAGTTTATTTTTATTTTGTAGCAGTAAATTAAGAATCAGAATTTGGTTTAATGTATTGGTGCGATATATTAGACCAATTGTTCTCCATAACCAATGTGAAAACAGCCCAACATTAAACTCATCCATTGTCTGCAAGTTCATCTTTGCAAGCTTGTGTCTGCGCTGGGCCAAAGATCATTTGTTAGAGAAGAAGCTCTGCTCTGTCACATCACTGAACTACTACAAGCTTACTCTGTCACATCAATTTCAGGAGTTATATTTAATTCATATCTATAATTTCAGACCAGGAACTTCACTATGAAGTTCCCTTCACTAACTTTACTATGTGTGCGAACAACTGAACACATGCAAGTCTACAGCTATTATACCAAAATGCCACATAATTGTTTTATTCAGCTTTTAGGTAAATATAAGTATAGCATAAGACTCATCATCAGATATCAGATATACAGTCAAGCCCATAATTAATCAAATCAAATTTTGACTTAAAGTTACTTTAATTCAACCAGCAAGTTATTTTTTTGACAGGAAATGACATAGGTGTCTCCCAAAAGATAATACGACGATGTACAAGAGGCATTATTGAGGGAAAAAAAAAAATTCTCAGCTTTTATTTACATTTGAGCAAAAACCAAAAAGAGTCATGTCTAAAATGATTCATATCCTTCACAAACGTCTCTGGGAAAATCCAAAGTTCTATACTTAATAGTTCCAAATAGTCCAAGCTGCTCTAAAGCATCCTAATTACCCT
>JAUMHF010000014.1:12007111-12056794 GCA_032359275.1 Microctenopoma steveboyesi | reverse complement strand
TGTAAAGTGCCTTGAGATAACTTTTGTTGTAAAATGGCGCTATATAAATAAAATTGAATTGAATTGAATTGAATTGCTGGTGCCAATGTCTCAAGGCAGACAATTCAACAGATGTTGCACATTGCTGGGTTCCATGGATTCAGACCAAGGAGGACGCCACTTCTCCAGAAAAGGCACACAAAAGCTCGCTTGGCTTTTGCAAATGCTCATCTGGACAAAGAAGACGACTTCTGGTCTTCTGTGTTATGGTCAGATGTTTGGTCACAATGATGTTTCCTTCATTTGGCTTAAAAAAGGAGAAGCCTTCAACCCAAAGAACACCATTCCCACCGTTTCTCATGGTGGTGGGAACCTAATGCTTTGGGGGTGTTTTTCAGACCAGGGAACCTACTCACAGTAAACGGCACCATGAAAAAAGAGCAATACATGAGGATTCTCAACGACAACATCAGGAAGTCTGCAGAGAAACTTGGCCTTGGAACCAGTGGACAGTTTAGCATGATAATGACCCAAAAGACACAGCAAAAGTGGTGAAGAAATGGTTGGCGGACCAACAACATTAAAGTTTTGGAGTGGCTCAGTCAGAGTCCTGACTTGAATCCAATAAAAAATCTGTGGAGGGAGCTGAAGATCAGGGTGGTGACAAGAAGACCCTCCAACCTCAAAGATTTGGAGCTCATTGCTAAAGATGAATGGACAAAAATACCCGTGGAGACATGCAATTATAGGTAGCGTTTGATTGCTGTAATAGCCAACAAAGGCTTTTCTATTGATTATTGAAAAAGGGTATGAATAATTTTCGACATGACACTTTTTGCTTAAATGCAAATGAAAGCTGAGAATTTTTTTTCCTCAATAATCTCTACTGAAAGACAGAAGTCCAGTTGCCATGACTAAACCTTCTGACAACTTCCCCTGGATGAATGAGAATCTCCAAAGACATGTTTTCTCAATAATGCCTATTGTACATTGTCTTATCTTTTTGGAGACACCTATGTCATTTCCTGTCAAAAAAAATCTTGTTGGTTAAATAGAAGTAACTTTAAATAGAAATTTGCCAACTTGACTGTAAGCAAATGCCCAATGCCAAAGATCTTTCATAAACCAGTGGCAGTACCAGAACAGTTCAGACTAGTGATTAGTAAACTTGCAGAAGTAATCAGACAAAATGCACACAGTACAGTATAGAGTCATCCATCTCTACTGATTCTATTTCTCTGTAATGAGCAATAAATATGAGTATTCTTTGGCCTGGTCAGTCTAATATTACACACAATGTAGTGGCAAGTATATATGCTCTTACTGTATCTGGTTCTCTCCAGTCAGGTCTGATACAGAGCTCCGTTTACCCAAGAATGGCACTGATTCGCCACCAAAAACTACAGTTCTCCTTATGCAATATACATGTTTGTATCTGTAACATTTCTGCCCTACTTATCTTCTTCTCTGATATAGTAAAAACATACAGGAAATAAGCAAAGTGACTTCAGAGTTCACAGATCAATTTCAAAACGTCTAAAGGCCTTCGCAGTTGTATGTTATGCAACTCCGCCGGCAGAGATAGCAGAATGCCCCTGCACTTACTTTGCAGATTCGCTAATTACATCACTGTCCAGTCTATCCAGAGTTATGATTGAATCTCTGTTGGCACTGTAGTGAATGACCTTAGTGCAAGGGGAGGGGAAGGGAAGAGAGATGCCATGCTGCCGAGTTTGATTTACATCGAATGGAGAAAATTAACATCCCCAGAACATTAGGATCTGCCCGTGCCTCCTCTTTCCCTTTCGGTCTTTTTGACTTGCTTCCTCACTCCTTCAGGGTGCATTGCAACACTCTACTGGAGGTATAAATACAGGCATGTTTGATGACTGAGCTGAGGGTGAGAGGGAACTCATATGACCTTAAAGGCCACAAAAGGAATTTCTGATGAAGCAACAAACTGTGAGTTATATTTGGGCACTGCATATTTTCTCCACTGCACAGTAACAGTAAAGAAGGTAGGTCCAAATAGTAATACCAAGACACTATTAATGAGCTAATAGGAACAGCTAATTATCCACTGCTTGCTACAGTTTGTGCCTGACAGTATTCATATATATCTTCACGCTGAGCAAGCTTAATCTATAATGTTAGTTTTTCATTTTGTCATTTGTGAAGAAGATATCTCACAAATAAATAAGTCATATGGGACAAAAGCAGAACTACCTTACTACTACAATTTCCAATTCATGCTACATCCAGTGTAATGCAGTTTATGAGTTATGTAAATGTTGTAATGATCTGTCCAAGCATTCTTTCTTTACACAAGTTCCTACTATAATACAACATTCTAGCTACACCTATCTGTGAATTGTTCTACACTGAAAATCAACTAAAACTGTGTCATACTTCAAAAGCAAACGCAGGAGCATCTCATAGACTGAGAATAAAAATGTGTCTATTCTCTATATGTCCATGGAGAAATGCTGCACAGAAACAACCCAGGAAGTAGCATTTCAGTTTCACTTTTAAGACATACATGTACATAAGTCATAAAAGTATTTGTATTCCATTAAACAAGTACCTTTCACAATACAATACATATTATCAAAAACCATTTCAGTGCTGCCAAGCATGACTGCAGGAAGGCACGACCCCAATAAAATCGACACCTAAAGGCACAATGGTGGAGTGTGGCAGAAAAGTAAGACAGAGGGCAGCAATTATATATTATATAATTGATCAAATATCTGTAGCAGAAACATTCCCCCAACATAACAAACAGATGGGTTACAATTGTATCTATTATTAGAGTATACCTCCATCTTCCTCCTCCATTTTACATCTCCCACAAATGAAAAAAATCTTTAATATAGGGAAAAGCATAACATCTAAGACGAGTACAGCTTAATAGGAAAAAGAAGAACCTGCAGAGTATTTTAATGATGATGCGATCGTATGCCTAAAAATACACATATACACAGTACAACGAACTTATCACTGTATTAATATGAATGAGCTGCACCCGTGTAAGGCTGAACCCCCCCCCCCCAATATTTGACAGGTGAATGGAAAAAGGGGCTTATTTTAGCTGCAGCCTAAATTGATATTCAGCCTCTTTCTCTTTCCTCAGTAGCTAAAGATCTGACCAAGCAAACGTAACCTGTACCAGCGCGTAGCTTGACCAGCTTGACTGGTTACCCTGCACACAAATACCCTGCACCAGTTGAGGCCGCAAGACCAACTGTGTAATTATGCATGTGTAATTGCACCCTCACCAATCATGCACAATAGATGCAGTAAGAGACAGACTACTACAGAGATGGAGAAAGGAAGGTAGGAGAGCAAAGATGGATGTAAGAAACACCGTCACCTCCCGCCACTTTAGACAGCCAGCCATACCTTGCGCCTGCGGTCCCTGGATCGATTTCTCTTTTTTATCTTCTCCTCCTCCTTCTCTCTTTGCTCCTGGGCGGCGGCCTCAGCGAGGTCCTTGGTCTTGCGGAGCTGTTTGGCAGCTTGTGCCATGTTGCCACTTCTACTACCGCTTCTGCTCCAGTTGCCGTCACTCCAGCACTCCTATCGTTTGCACTACCACCAGTCGTCCCCGTTTTCTCCTCCTCTGTCTGTCCCCTAAGCCCCGTCACTCACTACCTTTTCTCTGCTGGCCACCAAAACATATGTGTGTATAAGGCAAGCAGCGGGAATATCCAGATATGTGTGTGTGAATGTGGATGATTTTGATGCCTGCAGCAGCCACAAAACAGCCTCCAGCAGCCACAAAGAAAGATGCTACAGCTAGTGGTGCTGATGCTGCTGCCTGTGCCGCGGCTGCTACTAATCCAGCCAGCTTGCACTGCGCTGAATTGCCTCCCCTCCCCCTTATTTCTTTCCTACCTTCCTCCCTTCTCTCCTCTCTCCTCCCTCTGCTTGCACAGAACAGTCACGCAGTCTGGTGTTCAGCACAGTGGAGATCCTGCTGCAGAGCTCCCCTTTTTAACTGTCAAATGTCGTCCTTCCTGCTGCTCTTACTCTTTCTCCACAGAATCCTTCTCTGCTAGCTGTTGTTGCATCTTGCATACTGTAAGTGAGGTATAGAAGACGAGGATGCCAAAGCTGTGGAATTCCTTCAAATTCTTTTATCTTTTCTTTCTGAAACCGTGGCTTTTCCATTGCACCTCCCTCCTGACAACAGATGGAGAGAGAGAACAGAGACAGAGATGGAAGCCTGTTAAATAGAAATGGATACCACCTTTTATCTAATATGTCGTGCCTGAGTGCTGTTCTTCTGTGGCATGATTCTTTACAAAGCTTTGGTCAGTATCTGGGTATCAAAGGCTGATATTGGGAATCCATTGAAACCTGTACTGTGCACTAGCAGCTACACCAGCCTAGTTTTGTTTTAACGTTAACAAAAAAGATGCATGAACATCAACAGCATGAATGCTTCATAAAAACTGCATGCACTCTCCCACCCTTTTCATTCCACCACTTTCCCTCTTTCTATCACATCAGTAGAGCATGCATCGACGTTTGTTGCTGCAATTCTGTAGTAGATGAGTAAACAACAGCATCAACAGGCAGCAAAATAAAAAAACAAAGTAAGCGGAAAGCACACTGCATTGCGTTTTAATATTCAAAAGACAAATGGCATATATATAATTGTGTTCATGATAACAGAGTATACATTGACATCAAACTCACTTTCTCTCTTTTATACCCACTCCCATCCCTGCAGCCTTTTCTGCAGAATGGTGTTGCAATGTACATGCAGAATAACCTTTAACAAATAGAACATGAGCCAAGAGTAGGAATGCACATATTTTATATTCATTGATGCATGATTCCAACACATTAACATCAGATACACAAATCTGATTAGTCTCACAATCACAACAGTATTTCTGGTCACATTTCCTTTGCCACATAAAATAAACACCAGTGTTTAGTGTTAGTGTGAGTTTGTGCTTCAATAAAATGGTTTAGTGTGCATTCATCTGAGTGACAGCTTTCTATTTCCTCGCCCATGATGCTAATGGAACTATTAAGCGAGAAGTAATAAATAAAACAATGCCAAAGTCTCCATTGCAGTATAGATTTGCTTAACTAGACAAAATGCTTAGTGTAATAGCTGTTAGGTTAACCAGATGTTGTACATTTCAAGAGATGCACGTGAACATTCAACAATATTCTGATGCGTCAAATGGTCTTTACAAATCTTTATTTAAAAGAAAGAATAGGACCATCAGCTGTCTTTGGGCAGAGGAAAGCTTCTGTGGTGATTAATTACCCCTCCCTGGTAATATATTTAATTTGTGGCGGCTGTGGTTCAGAAGGTAGAGCGGTTACCTGGTAGTTCGATTCCCAGCTTCCACTCATATGTCAAAGTGTTCCTGGCAAGACACTGAACCCCGGTGTGTCGGGTTAGCTATATAGCAGCTCTGCCAGCGGTGTGTGTGTGTGTGTGTGAGTGAGTGAGTGAGAGTGAACGGGTGAATACGAATCAGTGTAAAGCGTTCTGAGTACCAGCCTAGGTAGAAAAGCTTTATTTGCAGTGCAGGCCATTAAGGCCGTGTTGTGTCTCTGTATGACAAAATGTCTGCGAGATTGCATAGCCATTGTCTTTTACATTTTAAACCCAATCTGTAAAAATGTATCTACTTCCAATCCCTGATTATTACATCTGTAAATATCAGCCATTTTTCTTCTGTACATAATATACTGTATACTCATAACTTATTATAATGCGTACCTCTATCTTGCACTTGCTGCTTATTGCACTTCTGGTTAGACCCTAAACTGCATTTCGTTGCCTTGTACTTGTACATGTGTAATGACAATAAAGTTGAATCTAATCTAAAAATCCAATCTAATATTTGTTTTCTTGGACTTGGATCCTTGCAGTTGAAGTTGATACCCTACTTTTAGTTATGCATGCACCTTCATGCTAGAAATCATTTTATTAAAAACTCTTCAATGTAACGACCTGCTAACTTAACTACTAACTGCTAACTTGAAGCACTTAACTTACTATTTAAAATTTGATAATTGAAGGCTAAATGTTTAGGACCAGCTAATCTATCACATAGACACTAACAACTACATACTGCTAATGCGAATACGCCCTGTGAAAGTGTGTGTGTATTTGTCTGAGGATATATTTTATTTGATTCCAGCGTTGTGAAAACATCTAAACATCTTAATTTAATAATTAAGATTTGGGAGATTCAATTATATTTAAAATAGCCTCAAAAATGTTGGCACCAGGCATTTAGCTATTAAAGTGGTGGGACTAGAGCAAGACACTATATTTCTGAACTTCTTTATGTGTATGTATATAGTTATATATATATATATAGTATATTTATACAGTAATCATCATCAATGTGTCAACAAAAGTGTATACAGTATTTGATGGTTGGGTCCATCCTTAAAGTGTCCCCTACATAGACTGAGCACTCTGCAATCTGCTTTAGTTCACTCTCCAGTCAACTCATCCCATTCAACGAGTTAGGGGCTGATTGAGAAGGCCTTGTCATCTAATCTAGCTGTCCTCCATTCTCTTTTGCATCACTGTGCTGTTCAAAAGCAGATGGCCACACTAAGCAAAGCAGACGGGGATGGTGTGTGTCTGCACAATGTTGTGGTAGTCATGCTGGGCAAGTTTGCCTTGTAAATCACAGACAGTGTTACCACCTAAGCAACGACTCATCATCACACCTCCTCATGATTCACAGATCTCAATATGGATTCTGTATGTCTTATGTCATATTTTGTGTTGATGGTTTACACGTAGAAAATCTACTAGGAAGAAAATAATAGGATTAAAGATAGAAATTGTTGATTGAGAGGTTGTTAAAAAGCGTAATGGAGCCAGGTTTTACTGTAAGAAGGCTTTGTATTGTACTCTCTTTGCTCAGAAATATATGCGGGACATGTCTTTGTCAGGGAAGTTTTAATTTAAATTTTCTTACAAAAGCTTTACAATGTACAATCTACAGTATTTTTTCAGCAATATTTCACCCAATATGTTTTATTTGTGTGAAATGTTTTGAATGTAACCACACAAACAAATGTAATATTCTTCAATATAATGCATTAAAAGCATCACCTTGAATTCCAGGATGAGTCTACTCATACTGAACTCTTATTATATAAATGTTAAACCTTTGTAGCTGTTAAAATATTAGGCACATTTTAAAGGCAACATAAATAAACAGGACTCAAATTTTCTTCATTGCCCCATTCTTGTTGTATTATTTGCAATAGTGCACAATCATTACTAAATAATTCAACAGATTATTAATGGCAGGGCTGTGAAATCTTAAAAACACTTGGCAGTAGTGTAGGCTGCATCAACTAAATGCAAATCTTCTGTTTTAGTTATACGAGCATGTCAGGCACTTCATCCCTTAATGTTGTGGATAATGATTCCTGAGGCCACAGTGCTGAGATATACAAGGACATTGCTGCCATTTAAAGCCTCAAACTGCCCTGCAACATAGCGGAACAGCTCGTGCTCGTGGCATTGTACCTCCATCAGGTGGCAGCTAGTTGTTATTGCAAGATAATGATCTATTTTCTCCTCTAAACAGTTTCGTAGGTGTTCAGTGTTTTAAGTAAGTCAGTGCCACTAGCCCTGTTCACTGGAGCTCTTTAGGTTCACTGCTGATCATGTGTGCAAAACAACAAAAAAATAGATATCTTAAAAAACTGAATATAGTTACATTATACAGTAACACTATTGTTTAAGTTAAGTATTTTGTTTGCTTTCATGAACTGAGGACTTTACATTTTGGATTAAATATGAAAGTATCATATTAATTGGAGATGATCATTTGTACTTAGGGTTAGGGTTTGGTTGTGTATAATCAGACAATGAGCCTACATAGTCAACACTTTTCACATTGTATATTTTGTTTTTGAGATATACATTTTATATTTCTCTGTTTTACGTGGTTAGATTTGTTTTATGTTAATACACTTATATTTATTTATTCATGTTGTTGCACACATTTTAATATGTTATAGCTATCTTTAATGTAGCTGATTTGCTGTGCTGTTTTGCACTGTCATTCCAGTTGTATTACATGTCAGCTGGACCAACTCCAGAACAGACTCTCTTCCCTCTGGTCTTTGCCCTTGATGCTGACTTGCACTTTAAGCAAAAAAAAAAAAAGATCCTGGGACTCAGCCAGTGCTGCTGTGTCCAATCTAAGGTTTAAAGCCATCATAAGGTGAAATAAGAAGAGAGGTTGTGAGTTCTGTAACATAGCATGTGTGTTTCTCTTCACATTGAAGTTATGGTTTACATGTTGTACTAGGAATACAGTCAACTATGATTATTTACCAATAGTAATAATGATAGTGCATGCTTTAAAGGCAGGTGAGGCAGGTGAGGCAGGTGAGCGTAACATTTGCATGTGGATGATGTTCATTGAAAGTCCAGGTCGATTATTACTTTATTGCCAAGAACAAGAATTATTACAACAAACATATTATGTTGTATGCCACACTAATACATTTACACACTTGAAACTGTAGGGGTCAGCAAAGTTTCAACCTAGATACCTTTCAGAGATCAGGTTTAAGCACTGCAGTCTTTACCAACAGGTAGGCACAATATAATATCAAAATCTATTTTTGGAGAAGATGCCTTTTTTTCCTTCTTGCTTTTTGCCTCTTTGTTTCCTGTGCTGTGTGCCTGTTATCTTAACTTAGGTACTTAAAATCACAATGTAACTACAGCACACATAATTAGTGTACCAACATAACATAACAGCTAATTAGGAAACCTCAGCAAAACTATAAGATATGCTATATAACACATGGGGATGAAAAGAAACCAGTGCAGATGCAATGCAATAAAACAAAAAGGCATTTAGGTTAACTCAGCAGTTCAGCTGCTGCAGCATAGAACAATGGGAAAGTTTGCTTTTCATTCTGAGGTACAGTATATGGTCAGTCACAGCTAATAGAAAAACCTGCTCCATTCTCTCTAGCCTGCTTTTCAATAAATAAAATGCGAAAGAAGAAAAGATTTGAAGTAACATTTGGCCATTATATTATTTCATGCACAGCTTTAGATAAGATAATTAATACAGTATTCATGTCTGTCCCAGAAGCCACTGCCAGGAGATGATACCAAAACATAAAAACAGGAATTGACACAAAATTACAAGTTTGATGTTTTGCAAGAGTTACATTTTTTCCAGGCACAACAACTATTAAGTTTAGTCATCACTATGAGGTTCCCGGGCATTCATCAGGAACTCCAACAAGTCACTGTGCCCAGTGGAGTAAAACCTAAAACATTCCTGGATTGAGTGAAACAATCCAGATATCATGTGTTTTTTATTGACATTAAGAGAGAAGCCAGATTTTCTTACTTTGGACAGAGGTTAGTATCATAAGACACTTGTTAAGTTTGAAAATTACAATGTATTCTTGGGATGAATCCTGCAGTCAAATCGATCATAGAAATTAGATTTGTCCCAGCTGATTTATGTTGCCACAGAGAAAATGGCTTCAGAAAAAAAGGCAAAGAATCTCAGTGTTCTTTTTATTCTCATGCAGTGCATGACCAGTCCTCCATTAGGAGCCATTGATCATTAGAACTGGGCATGCTAGAACCACTCTGTGATAATCAAAGTGCTTGAGGGTGAAAATCACTTGGCAGACACCCAGAAATTATCTCAGAGTCACCCCTATGGAAGCCAAGACACCACAGTACTGCAGACCAGCTTCCTGTCAAGTAAAGGAATAATGCAAACTTTCATCCTTTCCGTCTAAAATGCTGATGTGGAGACTGCTGCACACGAAATTTGCACTGCTCATAACACAGTCTCTTTTTTCCATTGTTGAAGCCCTTTCAGCAAGCAGTGGATGATTATGCAGCTTGTATAATTATTGGCCTTTAATGTGTTGCTGGACTTCCCAACGACATCCAATTTTCTGTTGTCGGTTTGTAGGAAAAAAACAAGGTATACATTGAGAGGTGTTGATTAGACTGGTGTGTCTCTGCTGCTCTGGAGCTGCAGCTTTGTCTCCCTCACCCTGCTGTCGGGAAATTTGCTGACCTCTGAGGGTTGGATTACCTGGCGGGGCCTGAGAGAGCAGCTCAGGAACACTTGAGGACAAGATTTGCGCTGCTCTGAATCAATACGCATTGACTGTTCTTTTACAAGACTTATGTTACAGTAAATGTGTTTGCTTTGCAGTGGTTCTGCAAAGTGTAATGGCAAATACCTTGTTCCATAGATTAGTAAATAGCGCTGAGATACAGAGGTCTCATCCTTTTCGTATGTCACGGCAAGTGCTGCTGTATGATGCCACATGATATGATGAGGTTGGAAATGACACAGTATGATGGAATGTGATGAGATATAATGGGAGATGATGGATATGATAGAGTACGACGGGGCATGTCATGATCTAATTGGAAGTTATGTGACATAACTCAGTGGGACCTTACTTGCAGGGTTAGTGTGGCAATTAGAACAGTTCTCTGCAGTTTGTCTGTCATGATCATACAAATCAATGTCATGACTTTAGTTACATAATGTTCTTAAGACCTGTTGCTGTGTTCAATCAGACTCAGAAATACTTTGCTCAATTAAATTAAGACACCTCTTATCAGTAGGTAAGAGTTATTGGGAGAAGAAATGTCAAAATGACAGACCCATAAATGTGACGTAGAAATAAGTGGTATGGTATATTTAAACCACCTGAATTAATTATAATATTATGTGGTATACAAATCCTGGTATGTAAATACAGCTGACAAGTATAAGACACACGTCAACTCTCTGTTCTCTCTACCATGTGTCACTATCTTCTCTGCGAGCCTTGGATTAAGTTTTTCTATCTTTTACCATAATTGGTAACAACTCTAATTCCTCACTCACTGTGATGGCCTCATCCTTCTCAGAAGATGCAATCTAAACCTTGTGTCTCCTTGCTTTTCAATTACTTCTGAAAGGCCCAGCAGTGACTTATGTAACACTTAAAACAACAAATTTCAAAGTGGTTTAACAGTTAGTTATTAAAGTCATTGAGGTCATTAAAGAAAATCCACTCTGAACTTTCAACAAATTAAGCACACATTTAAATGAACTCCTTAAGTCTGTTTGGGGCCATTAGTTTTCTAACAGTGGGGTGGAGGAAGAGTGGAGTCATTACATAAAATGACATTTACTCTGCTGCAGTGTTTCTTTTAAAGGTAAGTAAAAAACGTGTCTTTTTTCATCTTGGGTTGTATGTACATGTAAATATAAACTACTAAATGACACTAAATTTGAGTTTAGAAGAGTCTAACATCCCTCAAACCAACTTTTTAAAAGACAGTATACTTTATTCATTGAAGGCTTTCCTCTAACTGTAAACATGTACTCATTATTTTTGTTATTATTTATACGGCAGGGCAGTGAGTGAGCACAATAACTCACTTCACTGTCCCTTTGCCCTCTCTTTGCCTCACTGCAGAGAGAGAGAGAGAGAGAGAGAGAGAGGGACTTTTTGGCAAGGGGGAGACAAGCTGCATTGCAGCAACTGGGCGTTGGCTCAGTACATGGAAGGAGGCAGAGAAAGGCAGAGCAGAAAAGGAAACAGAAGAAGAAGTGCAGGGGTGGTGCATTAGATGTGTTGTGGGGAGAATATAACTAAATATGATTATAGGTGGCAGCAAAAAGTGTGTAGTTGTCTAGACAAGATTTATCTTGGATGACTTGAACAATTCTTGAGTAGCACTTAACTAACTAAGGTTTAGAATAACAATTCTATTTGTAGAAAATAAAGTAATGCATAAATATCACTTTTATTTGATGCTGCTTTATCCATCCTGATAACCCTCTTTCAGTAGAAATGCTTGAAAAGTGTGGAAACCAGGGGCTATTCAGCAAGGGGACTTTTACTTTTGAAACATTGAGTACATTTTACTGATAACATGCAGTGTTCCTGCTTATATTTCCTTCACTTGTTAAATTTGCTTCTGTTACAGCGAAGGTAGATATAGTAAGTCCCATATTTGCTTAGGTCTTCTCAAGCTACTTTCTAAAGATGTAAACGTGGATAAAGATTGGTTAAATAGCATACAAAACAACTTGAGACATGAATAAATGGTGAAGTTAAGGGGAGGGGTTCATAAACTATATTTAACTGCCATGGAAATACTCACACTCATATTTCTATAAATGATCATCAGCATATTGTGAATGTATGCTGCTGTAACATTGTGCATGCATGCATTTCTCACCCCTCTCACCATCCTCTTTCTAAGGCGGGAAAATGTGCTGTGTCTGCAGGGGGGTCATTTGGTGCAGGAGACGGGGAGTAATTGATAATCTTGCTGCTTTTCTATCAGAAGGGCTGTGTTTGCTTTTAAAAGGAAATGAGACTGTGACAGAAGCAGTGAGAATACAAGCCAAGTGAGAGACGGGATAAAAGGCAAGAGTGGAAAAATAGAGGAAGGTATCAGAGAAAAGTTAAAAAAGGTTTTATAGAACTAGTAAAATAATATTATGGCATTTTTTTAGACTTTTTGGATGAATGAATCTACTTGAATCTACTCTCAGCCTGAACACAATGAGTGATTCACCTCTTAGCCATCTTCCAAAAATAAATAAACAATACCAATATGATTATGTTTCTGTCCTTTTAGGTTATTTTTATTTATGTATATTTTTAACAAGCCAACTTTGGTGAGCTTTAAATAAAATTTGATATGCTACTAAAATGTATACAAAGAACTCACAATTCAGTCTGGTTGAAAACTCACATTTTTGTTGCAGTTTTCAATTCAGCCTTTCCAGTATTTAGGTTTACTTTACTGCTTCAGACATGCTTCACCACAGAATGTGCTTCTTAAATATTGATAAGATCTTCTAGGCTAAAACCCCTTCTCAGCGTTGCCTCTGACTGAAATTGTAATGGAAACATACAGGCCACCACGTTACTGTAAAACCCAGAGAACACTAACTGTAGATTCACAAGCATGCAACAGTATGTATGCACGTCCTGGCACATATGCACAATCACACAAATGTTTAGTTAAAACTCACTTGCATGCAGCTAAGGGTAAATGTAAGAAATTGTGATTCATGTAAACTTTTAAGAAAAGAAAAAGACAAAAATAACAATGCTGGAAAAAAGAAGAAAGACTTTTGGGATTGTCCAGAGAAGAAACTTTGTGCTCATCTAACACAAGAGAAAACTTGCCACACCCTATATGCAAAACATCGTACCACACATACACTCTCGCCTGTTCCCCTCACTCTCTCTTGAGAGGAAATGCTGATAAAGCTAGAGCATCCCATATGGCTGGAGACGAAGCATTTCAGCATTTCTCAGACATCAGAGCGAGTCAGGCAGCCCGAGGGGGGAAGCCTGTGATATTTCATCTCTGTCAGTCTTTGGAGTTTTGCTCGAGTCTTCACATGTCATGTTATTATTAACTGCACCCGCTGCTGTCTTTCTTATGTGTGATACGTCTCAGTCATGGATGTCCAAATATTTGATGCCTAATATCGTTTCTGGTTTGGAGAACCACAGTGGTGCTTCTGATGCTTTTGGCTAAATAAATAGAAAAAAATGTAATAAGTCAAGCCTTTGAAACTCCTCCTCAAAAACAAACTGTTGTCTGAAACACTCTCAGGTTTGACCTATTTTAAGTTGACATGTAGTAGATTTCAAGTTACTCATTTCAAGGAAGTCAACGCATGAATGGAGCAAGTAAATAATTATATAAATGACAAACGGATCAAACTATTTGTAAACTGAGTTCTGGAGGGATTTACTAAAACTTAATGGCGTTAAAAAAAACATATATTTTTTCTCTCAAACAAAATACGAGACTGTATTACTTGTTATACACAATGCTAGTTTGTCCTTTTCTGCAAAAAAAGGAGTGAATTGAATGAATAAGATATAAAGAATAAAACTGCATAAATTTTTATTTTTTCAAATTACTTAATGAAGTTACGCTGGTAAAATGATCAGAAGGGTTCTTATGTTATGTTTCACTGAATGATGTCATTCTCATCAGAAATAATTCTGCATCTGCTAAAAGCTACAAACTACGTTTTGTTGACTTATTCATGTTCTTAAACAACTCTGATCATACGTGGGATGAATATCTGTGAGACTCAATATTAGTACTCGGCACACTGGGCTTGAATCTCAGTTTGTAACAGATGATTAAAAAAAGATTAAAGTGAATACAACAATAGAAACGGTGGTTTATAGATGAATACTTTTGTTTACATCATCAGGGCAGAACTGTCCTGAATTTCTGTTGTTGTCGAACTTTGCAGTGGCGGTAGTGTTATGCTTAGCATGCAAACTTCAGACTGTTCTAGACACTTCTTCATAGTAATGACAACTTTATATCTGTGTTACCAGAGCACATATGTGGTGTTTGTGATTATTTATTATAAAATACTGACTTTATTGGACAATTTGCATTAAAAACCAATCGTTTTCGCTTGGCCTTCACAATAAGAGAATTATGAGCTTTTATTTTTTACAACTACCAGAAGTAGTCTTTGTGTTCTGATGGTAACTTTATATTGCTATGACTTTGCTTCAAATTGCATTATAAATGCAGTATTAGTGTATTATATTGCTGTGATTATATTTATGTGGACATCAGCCTGTGTGTTTCGTGTTAAAAACTTGCAATATAGAAGATGTCCAAATGAAATAATTAATATCCTGACACTGTATTGTAAAATTAGCTGTGGTTTTCTGATGGACAGATTCAACATTCATAAACACAAATGAATCCAGTTTAATTCCTGTGCTCCATTACTTTAGAAATCCTACAGGTTGCTTCAATATTTCAAGAAATAAAATGCTATTTTATTTGGAAGCTTTTGTGCTGTCTGTGATCCACTGTCATGGAACAGCAGGGCAGAGATATTCACCCAGAAACAATGTGAAGTTGATGTCATGCTGTACTTCAGTTTCTTTTTAGACATGATATGTTGTGAGGATTGCACTGCTTTCTTAGTCTGCTAATGTAAAATAGCAGGTATTGTGTCCAGTCTTAATAATCTGAAACTCTGCCTTGCAAGCTTTTCTTCCTGAATCAGATAATAGTAAAATAATTTTGGTCATTATAAGTTGGGGTGTTGATGCAGTAAGACTTTCACTCACTACAGGACCACTTTACAATCATAAATAGACTGTGTTATCCCTGAAGGGAGATATTCTTACAGCTTAGTACAGAGCTGCATGAATTATCATAAAAACTGTTTATGTAGGCCTTTTAAATATAAAAACCATACCTCAGAAACAATATACACAATGCACAACTCCCACACAGACAGAAGAGTGATTGTGCGATTGAGGAAGGGTGGGTAACTGCAGTATTTGTTAATAAAATATGAATAAAAAACTTGAAACACTAACTTCAAGGATTTTCATGTCAGAGAAAAACTGAGACCCAGTGCTGATGCAAGGCTCCAGCAACCATGACTCATCTCCATTAGGGCAGCAACCTCTCTCTGTCCTCTCTTTCTGCCATCCATTCTACATCCCTCCTTTCTTTTAATGCATCTCTGGCGTGCATCTTTGCATTCTTTTTACTGACACTGAGTAGCTGTAGTCAATCCTGCATTAACAAGCAAAAATATTTCCATGTACAATTTAGTGTAACTGTAGTTTCTGGACCAGATATTTTTTCTAGCAATTCGATTTACATTCCTCTGAAATACAATGGTTTATTTAATAGGAAAACACCGTATATTTAATATTTAAATATCTACTGCACAATACCTATTGTGTAACTACCAGTGTGTTGTGTGACTATAATATATATGCATATATATGCAATATGAGTCAGACTTTAGTGTGACAGGGGAGCATAAAGAGAGAAGAACAAAATACAAATCAATGTGAAGAGAAAGATAAAAAGGGATACAAAGCACTGAAAGAATGAGAGAGAAAAGGAGCCCTTGGCCCAGGTGATGCTGGTTCTTTGAGGTCGCCTTGGTTCGTTTCTGCCCTACAAGGAGCTAAAAGGTACAAAACATACAATATTATTACAAAGTTCTCTGTGTCTCCACTGATTCACAATGTGAATAATTTGTTCACACACAGACACACACACACACGCTTTATGGAAACAGTCTCCGTCGCTCTGACTTGTTCGATTACATTCTCTCTCAGAATACTAAGTGGGATTTGGCAGGATTGTTAGTGAACTTATTAGTGCCAGTAAATAAATGTACTCTTGTTCACCTCAAGCCATTGAATGAATTACAGAATCACATTCTCCCCAAAGTCCAAAAAATGTCTCTTGATGGTTGTGTCCTCCCATACAGAGCAAATGGCAAACACAACATGATAAATAACAAATATAATTAATCTACACATACATAAAAAGCATTTACATTGGATTCACATCAGGGACATATTTAATCTCATTGGTCTAATAATGCTGGAACACGCTACTGTATATAACTTAACATGCTCATGTCCAAACTAGAATGAGTGCCTTGTGGTTCTATGCCTTTGCCAAGCAGTCAAATAGCAGTGCAAATTACAGGCACGTCTGTCTAGACTCATACTTAGATCAGTTTGTCAATGGGTCCATGTAGACGTTTGTGCCAGATGTCACTAAATCCCCTCCAAGTGTTTCTGAGATTTGAGATGTTGATGAAAATGGAACAGATGTGAAGTCACAGTGAACCCTTACTTCATCCTTTTTTACCTTTATTTGACAGATTATTAGTGAGGAGGTAGACAGAAAAGATGGAAGAGTAAAAAAAGCCCAGATGCTGCAGTTACATGGCATGTGCCCTAATAATTTGGCTACCAGAGTAGACCTAATTATTTCCTCTTGAGTATAAATAAATGTTTGTTCGATCTAGTGTGTTTAGTAGCCAAAAATCAGCCAGATCAGAAAGCAGTCAGCAGTACAAATGTTGCTGTCTGGAGGACCTGTTGAACAATAGTACAGACAGAAAGCAAACTGCATCAATTATCTGATTATGCTGCAACAACAGACACAGTTATGTAATGAGTTTGAAATGGATAGTAAAGTATCACTGCAGCACACACACACACACACACACACGTTCGTAGAGTACGCCTCTGTTCTCACTCCCTCCCACCTTCTGCCTTTCCCTCATTCAGCTGTCATGATTCTGCAGCTCAGCCTCTGCAGGATGACTCCACTTTCCTCTCTGCACCTCAGTCTGTTGCTCAGCAGCTCGTCGACAGGCCAATGAGAAATGCCAGAATGGCTTGAATTAACAGGAGGGAGATCTAGTTTACACACACACACACACACACACACACACACATACAAACAATAAGCCACTCTGACACATAATTAGTTTCACAGACAGTTCATTACTTTAACAGATAACTTTGCTCATTAATCAGTAAAACCATACAAACACAGTGTTATGCAGCTGTTCTACTGGAATCTGTCTACTGACTGTTTTTATTTTAACTCAGTCTGCTTTTATTCATCACACGGAGCTCGCATGGTCACGACTCAAAGATAGCTTGCAGACACAAAAGTGTTCACAAGAGTTTAAAAAGACCTTTTAACATAAAGGACAAATTTCTGTAGTGAAAGATATGTTTATGTTTTAATAACTATAAATGTTTTAATTCATTTTTAATTCTGTGATATACAAAAGTTACTAGTTAGATTTTTAGAAGAGGTTCTTTTTAGTCTATGGTCCAATAAAAAGTAAAAAAAAATAGTTAGAAAATGTTGTTTTCGTAAATTGTCGGCCCAGAAAGTGATGTAAGTCGAACTGAAGTAAGGTAAAGTGATGCTACCAGACATCCTCATCTCTGCTTTAGCCACTATTTTAGACCTAGTTTGGAATTTCAACTGTTAATGCTGAAGAAGTTCAGTTGTGGCCAGTACTAAAAGCCTGTAGATGTAACATCAAAAGACGCCTTTCATGATTTAGATTTGTCCCATTTCATTTTTGGTGATTAAGGAACATCCAGCAAATAAAACATTTCAAACGTTTGCTAAAAAATGAAATTTGTCTCTTTAATCAAGTCTTACATCATAGGTGTCAAACTCTGGCCCGCGGGCCAAATTTGGCCCGCAATGTAATCATATTTGGCCCGCGAGTCTATACCAAATGACTACTCGAGCTGGCCCACCGGTATTAGACAGCACATTTATTCATCTCTAATACTACAAATACTTCGATTTTGCATATCTGGACTATTAAGTTATATATTGTATAGTAATAAGTGTTGCTTGTTCCATATTCAATGTTAAAGCAATCTTATTAAAAAGTTCATTTGTCCAATGCTGGCCCGCGACTTTGTTCAAGTTTTACATTTTGGCCCACTGTGTATTTGAGTTTGACACCCCTGTCTTACATGCTTGTGTTGATACATATATTTTTATAGTTATAGTTTTATATTTAAGTGTTTGGTAACTTTCAAACATGCTATTCCTTTTAAGAAATTCTTGCTGCAATTTAAGTGTGATGCACCCACCCTCACACACGCAGTGCTGACTCAGAGTGGGATTCAGTTGATTCATCCAGAATCAACAGTAAAAGCCTGAACAACTTCAACAGTCTTATTAATGACAACAAAATGTTATGAAACGAGTGCTTACAAAAAGTGTTTTAAGGCATTTTTGCATAGTTTCTTCACGCTTCATCTGATGCCTCAGAAAAATGCGCATTGAGGTAATTTCCTGAGGCACAGGTGCTGTGTAAAAAGTTCAAACAGGGGCATAGAATTAAAATGTCTAAGAAAATGATGGAGGATAGATCCATAAAAAGTGAGACATTGTCTGCTTTTGTGTAGGTGGAGACAGCGGGGGGGGGGGGGGGTTGCAGAGAAGAAGGGTGATGATAACTGCAGATTAAGGACATGATGTCACACCATTTTAGACGGTCCAGGATATTGGCAAAAGATAAACAGAGCTCTGAAAATTGCTTTTACTTGTGATTTTTCTACTGCTATCTATCACTGCCAGTGATTGTGTCCTTAGTGCTAAAAACTTCTCCCACTGAACTGTTTCTTCAAGTGAGCTGGCCTCTAAATAACATCTTCCTGACACATACAGGACACACAGGGACTTGGCACCGTATAAAGCCAGCACCAGAAGGACCTGAGGCCTGACCCGCTTGATAATTGGACTGTTGTGTTACTTTATATAAAATAAATGCTAAAAACTGTTTTGCTATAACGGGAGATCTTGGGTAATAGAGTTTGATAGACGCAGACACACAGGGGTCTCACAGTGGTCTCCTTTGGTGCGGTAATTCAGATTAGTTTGCTCGGCTTCCACTAATCCTCCACTTCCTCCTCCAGATGAGAAAAACTGCCGACTTCAGCTTTAATGTTTAAACATTCATCGTGAGGCAAGACCTTGTCATCGTGTGTGAGAACAAGAGACAGTAAACGAGTGCACTGATCTTCTCTGTACGTGTATGTGTTATAACAGTGTGTCCATGTCACTTTTCCTAAGCAGCAACACTCACAATGCGGACATCATGTTGCTCTATCTGCAGACTACAACATGCGCAGACTAATTTGTGTCAGTGGCAGTGGCACAGGGACACATTGACAACTTACACAGCCGCACAATACATGCTGACACAGGGGCTCATATAGCAAGTAAGGGAGCAGCACAACCAGCAAAGTCGTGGTCTACTCAAGCTTTGTTTCTATATTGTAAGAGAATGGATTTTTTCATTTAAGTCCATCCACCCATCCTGCACTGCCCACCTTTTCCCCTCATTTCGGTTTTCAGACAGCAAAGTCTCAGCTCTTAAATGCTGAAAAATAAAAAGGTTCACTTTTCATTTGATCTAAGTAGACTAGTTTTTGCCAGGTGAGAATAATAGCTTCCTTGTAAGAATGAAATCAATGTGTACAAGTTGTTAATGAGCCAGTCACAGGTGTCTGTCATGGTCGTAACCGTTAAGTTAGCTGCTTCTGTTTGATTTAAGTGAGTTGAACATGAGAAACATTGGAAGATCTCAGGCAGATTATTGCAATGTAACTGGAGGAAAAATATTTCAATACAGACCATAAATAAGCACCATCAGGCGTGTTATCAGGCTAGATGCTAAACCATTTGATTGTAGCACTTAATGCTGCAGAAATCATAAACTAAATAAATCACAGGTTAATTAACACACACAGAACCTTGTCTTTCATCACTGAGACATAAGGAAATAGTGCAGTATAAAGTGTGTGTGTGTGTGTGTGTGTGTGTATTTTCTTGCTTAACTTCATAGAAAGTGATAGACTGAATCTAATGTTGACATTTTATTGAAAGCGTGATGTCTCCCCTGCTGAGGAAGCGCTGCTGAAGGAGGCTTCTGAAGTTTCTCTTTCTCAAGGTTTTGTTTCTACAAGAGCAAGTGCTCAGGTATTACAATTATTACTATGTGCACATGAATTATGTGTAGCAATGACTAAATCCTATGGACAATCAAACTTTTTTACTCTCAATATCTGCTCTATACAAGCTTATCTTTACGCAAGCATTAATGGTTGGCTGACTTGAGTTTTTGCCAGCCATTTTCCCTGCACAAGGAAAATGTGGATCCGCTTTATTTCCGTAGCTCTTTAGCTGTCCAGAGAGAATCACCTACGAGAAAAAAAAACGCTGCATCTGCCCGATCTACTCATACTAAGAGCAAGAGCGAGAGAGAGAGAGAGAGAGAGAGAGAGAGAGAGAGAGCTACTGATGCATTGCAGATAAACTGCAGATCCTAGTGTAACCCCTCCCTTTCTATACTCCTATGCAACCCCCTTTCACTCTTGTCGCTTTTTTCTGCCCTGGCACAATACATGACATCATTACTGCCTCGAGACCTCCTACTAACATCGTCCCATACAGCCTAACCCACCCACCCAGCCAGCATACGACCTCAACCTTAGCACCTCTCACCCATCCATCTCAACAGTCAAAAGAAAACCCAACAAAGACCTGGCCCTTGCAGAATACTACAAGCTGTAGTCCTGAGCTGCATCACAAATGTCTGGTTGTTTTATACCTCAGTAATGACTTGTATTGTTGAACTTTCTGGCAAAAAAACAAATGCACTAAAAGTGCAACTAACTCATCTACCAACCAACTCACCAACATGATACTTTAAGCAGCCTGGTAGCAGAGTGGTTAAGGCAGAGGGCTGGGACGATCGATTCCCAGCTGAGTCACCCAGCCCATCCCCCATACTAGGTGTGTCCCTGAGCGAGACACCTAGCGCTAGCTCCCCGAGTGCCGCCTGTGGCTGCTCACTGCTCCCCCCAAGGGGGGATGGGTCAAATGCAGAGAAGAAGTTTAGTTGTAACATGTAAAAATGTATCAATGGCAATAAAGTGGATTCTTCTTTTTCTTCTTAATGGGTGAATCCCACAACTTTGTGGTTATATACCTGCACCATCCTGTCAAATTCTGAAAATTTCAGCACAGCTTTAAGGCCTGTCAAAAAATCCAGCCTGATATTGGGGGCGTCTTCAGAAACATTTTACTGAAATTCAGAGGAAGAACTTGCAACCTTTGCTGCATTCAGCACCCAGTTTTCTTTCCTCTTCCCATCTCTATGTGTGCTATTAACCACAGACATAATGCCATAAAAATATCTTTTTATCTTTATTTTATCTTTAAATAAAATGTAATAAAAATATGTTTCATTCCCTAATGCCATACCTAGTGAGAATTTAATCTGTCAAATGAATTAAATTGAATTAGTGAATCAGTGTTGAATGCTTCAATTGCCAGAGGTCCACAACGGCCTCCTATTTGCTCATAGACAATAAAATAAAGGGATTTGTTTCTGTAGGTTCAGTTGCAGTTTTTTTCCTCCCTGCTGATATGTGTATCTGCAGAGCTGTGAAAACCTCTGTGAAATGTTAATCAATATATAGGAACCCTCAAATGGGAGCTGAACATGCAATAATCTAAATCCCCCACTGTCAGGTCTCTGAGGTGTATATACATGGACACGGGGGGAGATTATGTAGTACAACGTGCTTAATATACAATATTTAAGCCTTATATCATATTCTTTACTTTTACAATTAACACATTGTGTGTCCAATAAATGCTACAAATAAAGTGTAATGCTGCATCAGGGCATACCTGTGAACTCAGTACCCAACACTGAGTATGCAATGTATACCTGTGAAGGATACCTCCATGACACCTGCTTACGGTTATCTGAAGGTAAATGGATGCTAGTGGGGCGAAAAAAAACCAACGTTGAACAGGAGAAGACAACCAATATGGAAGGCTGCACCAGACAGAGTGATGGCAAAGGAAGAAAGAAAGGAAGAAAGAAGAAAAGAAACAAAAGGAAGAAAGGAAGGACGGAAAAAGAAAAGAAACATACACATATGTAGCAATCACAGTATCGTCACCACTCACACAGTTCATTAATCTCCTGGCTCTAAGTAGGTCTATGACGTACCTCTGCAGGCCTGGGCTGAACATCATCAATATAAATCTTAATTAACATCCCTGCATTTGCTCCTCTAACTCAATGCCATTCTTCCTCTTCACTGGCTTGTGACATTCTCCATTTCCCCTCAAGAATATATTAATACAGTGGAGAAACTAGCAGCCATGTTATTTGTATGACGCAGCATTTGGAGCCTTCACCTTGGTTGCAACTGTACAGAACAAAATTACTAGTGAAAGTTGTGCAGTTCAACCTTTAACTAATACTGTGTGTAATATACAAAAAAAGTTGCTGATAAACTACTCTACAATAATATTTTACAATATATTTTAATGGTAACAACACATATGACAATATTTTTTGGGGGTCATTAACGCTTGAGAACTGTGCAAGCACAAACAAATATTGACCACCATCAAACACTAAACTAATTATTAGTATAAGTGTTACCAAACCAGCTGAGTGAGAGGCCCAGTTAGGTTGAAGATGAAAAGTCAGGTTCACCTTCTGTCTTTGCTATTGGTTAACAGAATATCATACCATTACAAAACGTGGCAAAGCTGCTGCTTCTACATGTTTGTATGTATATGCCTCTGCAATATGACATATAAAGACGCCCAAAACATGACCTCATTTAGGGAGGAGCACACACAAGTAAATCCTCTCGACGGTTTGTGAAGGTTAGACTAGTGGCTCGCTGGGATGGGCTCATCTGCCTGCTACTGCCTCTTTCTGCTGCAGTGCCATTTGAAAGCTCTCCAACCCTTCTGCAGTGCGCTGGAGCTCACAACTGATGCTGAGTGACTCCCCTGCTTTTGCCCATCCCACACAACCTCACCGTGTACATCACACCACCGCCGCCCTTGTCGAGGACATAAAAGCACCTTGACATTCAGAGCAAACATCCCGTCAATGAAATATGTGTGCGTGAAATCCCGCAGCCAGCATATAGGCCTGGACAAAAAGAGTCGTGGAACAGCGGGCAAGGACACAGTATGGTCAGCAGCAGAGGAAAGTGTGACTGCAGCTTTTGAAATTTGAAATACGTATCAGCGCTTAAAATTAGCAGGAGTAGAAAGCCATTTTGCACATCTCCCCCTCCCTCTCTGTCTAGCTCCCTCTGTCTGTCTGCCTTACTGTCTCTGGAGCGATCTAAAATTGGCCATGCATTATCTCTGCTGGAAAACTGATGAGGAGGGACAAGAAAATGTCGACAGGTGATTTAGGGCGAGCACTAAAATACAGAATAAGTTTTCTGCTCACGTCCTAATTACATAACGGATTTTAGATGTGATAATGTGACAAAAGTTCAAAGATATTCATATATATATATATATATATATATATATATATATATATATATATATATGCAGGATCTACTATATTTACTATAGTTAGTAGTAAGTCATTAACTTACTATACAGGAAGTTAAGTCAAGTACTAGAATAACTGCTATCAGTACGGTAGATTAGGCTGCAGGACATAAAGTATGTCTGCATAAATGGATGTTTTTTGACACATTGAGCAATGGATCGTCAAACCACTGGTGTCGATGTTTTTGGTGCACTACCTCCAACAACTGGTAATCGTTTTGCATTGACCGGAGTGGCCTGAGATTACAGTGGAGCATTAAGACTGATGGGAGATCAATAACCAGTCGGTGAGGCCCGAGCCACCGCACCAGCAGACCACACTAATGCTCCACTGTTCAGTGAGAATGTCCCAGCAGCTGGATGGATAAGCCGCTATCTCCCATGTGACTTTGCCTCTGCTATAGTGTAGATCTTACAGACAGCCTCTCACCATGCGATGCAAATATTAGCTCTATAGTGCTGTGTAGTGAGGTGGACGACTCACCAGTGTGTGTGCAGCATCTAATCTCTAACTGATCACATATCTATTCACGTACACTATGCTAGTATGCTGTTATGTAGGTGAAGTGACATCACATAAGTGACAAGACAAGTTTTATCTATCTGTCTGTCTGTCTGTCTGTCTGTTTATCTATCTATCTGTCTGTCTGTCTATCTATTTGTCTGTCTGTCTGTTTGTCTATCTATCTGGCTGTCTGTCTGTCTGTCTGTCTATCTGTCTGTCTGTCTATTTGTCTGTCTGTCTATCTATCTGTCTGTCTGTCTGTCTGTTTATCTATTTATCTGTCTGTCTGTCTGTCTATCTATTTGTCTGTCTGTCTATCTATCTATCTGTCTGTCTGTCTGTCTCTCTGTCTCAGACACCCATCTAATACTTCAGCCCAACTAATTCAGCGTGAACAGGGCCCAGGACCATTAGCAGACGGCCTGGGGAAGATGCTCCCTCCCCTTCCTTCCTCGCAGCAATGGATGGAACAAAACTGCTTGGACTTGCCTTGTTAGCGACAGATCCTCAGATATATAAGGAGCAGACAGAGGAGGTCTCAGTCGCTGCGAGAGCCGTACACTCCTCACCTGCACACACACACATACCACACACACACCCACACACACACGCCTCCGCCTCCGTCACCCTCCATCCCTGCGCACGTCCCCTACGGTAGTCTGGCCGGATGAGTTACCCGGTGGACACGATAGGAAGCCCCTTCAGGAGAGTTATGGATACTAGGACGACGAGCTACGGCTACGGCCGCTCCAGCGGCACACCCTCCAGCGGGTTTCGCTCCCAGTCCTGGTCCCGGGCAAGCCCCGGCTCCACCATGACTACATCCTACAAGAGGACCGTGAATATGCCGGTGTCCCGCGCATACGGCTCCGCGGTCCTCAGCTCCGCCGACAGCGTTGATTACAGCCAGGGCTCCGTCCTGAACGGAGACTACAAGCGATCCAACGAAAAGGAGCAACTCCAAGGGCTCAACGACCGCTTCGCTGTTTACATCGACAAGGTGCACTACCTGGAGCAGCAGAACCAGCAGATCGAGGCGGAGATCCAGGCACTGCGGCAGAAGCAGGTGTCGCGCTCCCAGCTGGGCGACCACTACGACCAGGAGCTGCAGGAGCTGCGCTCCGTGCTGGAGCAGATCCACCACGACAAGGCGCAGATTCAGCTGGACACCGAACACATCGAGGAGGACATCCAGCGGCTCCGGGACCGGTTTGAAGAAGAGGCACGCATCCGAGAGGAGACTGAGGCCATCATCCGTGTCCTCAAGAAGGACACGACCGACTCGGAGTTGATGAAGTCTGAGTTGGAAAAGAAAGTTCAGTCGCTGCAGGATGAGATCGCCTTCATCCGCAACAACCACGAGGAAGAGGTGAGCGACCTCATAGCGCAGATTCAAGCGTCTCAGGTGACTGTGGAGAGGAAAGACCTCCACAAGGGAGACATCACCGAGGCTCTGCGGGAGATCCGGTGCGAGCTGGAGGGACATTCCAACCAGAATCTGCAGCAGGTGGAGAACTGGTTCATGTGTCGCTACGTCAAGCTCACCGAGGCCGCGGAGCAGAACAAGGACGCCATCAAGTCCGCCCGGGACGAGATCGCCGACTACCGTCGCCAGCTGCAGTCTAAGACGGTGGAGCTGGAGTCCGTCCGCGGGACAAGGGAGTCACTGGAGCGGCAGCTCAACGACATCGAGGACCGCCACAACAGCGACCTCGCCAGCCTACAGGTAGGGGAGCCGCACACAGCCGTGCGTAAAAGTTGTCTACAGTTAGTATTGACTCTTCCATATTAAGATAACGGCTTTGTTTCATGTTTTGCAACAGCATACCTGCTGTTATGGTACTCATTCTGGTTAAAAGTTAATAATTATATTAATTATTATCATTTGAATTTATATATTGACAATGGAAGTGGTAAAAAAAACCTGGTAAAAAATCTGTATATTTCACTGACGCAGTATTTAATGGCCTCTAAAATAGCAAACTTCATTAATAACAGTAACACAAACTAGATTTTCTTTTCCGTATCATGGTTGTGGTCCTGTGCTAGAATATGTGTTGCTGCATCACTGCGCATGCTATCGCTCAGCGCTGACTTAATTCTTTATGTGCCTGAGAGATTTCCAACTGTCAGGAAATAGTTAAAGGGAGAAACTGCATCAGACTGCCTCCCTCTCTCTCTCTCTCTCTCCCTCTCTATTTTGCTGAGTCAGGAGGGTCGATGCCTTCATTGGCTTTGTCCTTGCATCACACTACTGGGAAAAGGGGGGTGGGGGTGTATTGAGTAAGTGTGGAGGCCGCCCTTAAAAAAGAGTCATCAACAATGCTGAAATACTGGTTTGCGTCAGAATATATTAAAACATCAAGCCGTGGCTTGTCGAGTTTCATCACGTGAGATTTTTTAGAGAAAAAGACTTACATGCACTGCACTACTGTGACTGACTCATCAACTTTCTTCAGGAAACAATTCACCAGCTGGATAATGAACTCAAGAGCACCAAATGGGAAATGGCTCGTCACCTGCGTGAGTACCAGGACTTGCTCAATGTCAAGATGGCCTTGGACATTGAGATTGCTGCATACAGGTAGATACTGATGCGTATCTGACACATGAAAAGTATTTTATAGGCAACATTTACAGTCGTTTGAAATATTTAATGTTTTTGTCTTTTCTTTGTCCCACCAGAAAACTTCTAGAGGGTGAGGAAACCCACTTTAGCACTTTTCCTTATCGCCATGTGGTCACCTCCACCAAAATCTCTAAACCTAAATCAGAAGCTCCCAAGCTTAAAGTGCAGCATAAGTTTGTGGAGGAGATCATAGAAGAGACGAGGGTGGAGGATGAAAAGGCTGACATTGACGAGGACCTGGCAGAAATAGCACAAGAGCTGTCTGCCACAGACGGAGAAGAAGGAGAGGCGGGAGAGGAGGGAGGAGAGGGTGAGGGAGAAGAGGAAGAAGGAGAAGA
Source organism: Microctenopoma steveboyesi (assembly GCA_032359275.1). Lineage (NCBI taxonomy): Eukaryota > Metazoa > Chordata > Actinopteri > Anabantiformes > Anabantidae > Microctenopoma > Microctenopoma steveboyesi. The sequence goes on along the minus strand of JAUMHF010000014.1, from coordinate 12,029,558 downwards.
AGGTGGAGAGGAGGAGGAAGTAGTAGCTGCCACTGAAGCTAAAGTTAGCTCTAGCGCACCTGTTAAGGAGGAAGAAGAGGAGGAAGAAGGGGAGGGAAAAGATGGGGATGAGGAGAAGGAGGAGAAGGGAGAAGATGGTGAGGAGGGAGAGAAGGAAGAAGAAGGTGAAGGAGAGGGAGAAGATGAACCAGAAAAGGGAGATGACGCAGATGGAGGTGATGAAGAAGGAGAAGAGGGAGGAGAAGAGGAAGAAGTTGAGGAAACAGTATTGTCTTCCAAAGCCCCTGAATCCAAAGCATCTCCTGACAAAGAGAAGGCTGGAGATAAGGAGGGCAGCGCAGGAGAGGAGTCCGCAGAGGAAGCTGGTGCTGAAGAGGAGGGTGGCGACGAGGATGCAGGCAGTGACAAAGCATCTAAAAGTGGAGATGAAAAAGAGGAAAAAGAGGATGCAGAAAAAGGCAAAAAAGAAGATGAGATGCAGGTAAAGGATGGGAAAGCAGATGAAAAATCTGAAAAGGTCGAAGCTGAGGCAGAAGCTCAGAAAACAGAGGCTGCACAGCCTGAGACCAAGCAGGAGGAAGCTCCCAAAACACAGGCCTCAAAACCTCAATCCCTAAAGCCTGAATCCCCTAAGTCTGAATCACCCAAACCTGCATCTCCTAAATCTGAATCTCCTAAGCCTGCATCTCCTAAATCTGAGTCCCCCAAAGAAGATTCACCAAAGGCTGGATCTCCCAAACCCGTCTCCCCGAAAGCAGAGTCCCCCAAGTCTGAATCTCCAAAACATGAATCCCCAAAAGCTGAATCTCCAAAACACGAATCCCCAAAAGCTGAATCTCCAAAACCCGAATCCCCAAAAGCTGAATCTCCTAAACACGAATCCCCAAAAGCTGAATCTCCAAAACCCGAATCCCCAAAAGCTGAATCTCCAAAACACGAATCCCCAAAAGCTGAATCTCCAAAGACAGAGATCGTCAAAAGTGCTGCTCCTAAGGCTGTTGAAGAGAAAGCAGAGAAGAAGAGTGGCTCAACAGATGACAAGAAGGTAGAAAAGAAGGATGTTGCCATGAATGGCGATATAGACAATGCCAGCCCGGAAGAGAAAGAGAAGAAGGAGGAGGGCAAAGAAGCTGACGTGATGGCTAACGGCGTGGATGAGAGCCCCGTCAAGGAAGATGGCAGCCAGAAAGTGGTGATCACCAAGACCGTGGAGACAATCACCACTGGAGAGGACGGATCCAAGCATATCACCAAATCTGTCACTGTGACCGAGACAGTAAAAGAGGTGGAGGACGTGCTGCAGGAGAAGCTGGTCTCCACCAAGAAGACGGAGAAGCACTCCAGCCAGTCCGTCCAGCAGGTGACAGGAGCTGACTGAGCAGACTCCAGGCTGATCTGGCAGATGGGGAGAAGGGAGGAGACGACAAGAAGCAATCAACTGAGAACTAACATAAAGAAAATCATACAGCTAGAGCGATGTAATAAAGATAACCACTGTCAAACATACAAAACAAATCATAGAGAGAAGCCAAAAGTTTAATGCTACAACCTTCAAAAATGCATGTTGAGTGAAAGCTTTAAATGGGCTTTGCTGCAAATGCAGCAGACAGCAAGCAGGGGATATTTTAACCTCTTTTCCTTCCTTTCTGCAGTTCACGGGCAAGCTCTCGGGTGGGAGGGAGGGAGGGTGGGTCTCTGCATGCGAGCTCAGGGGAGGGGAGTGTGTTCCTCTCTGATTGGTAGAAATACACTGTAAAAAGAGTAAATATTTACAATGAATACACCGTATGCAATGTGGGTGGGAGAGCGAGTGTAATATGATTAAACTCGAGAGGATTCTTTTCTGTTTAAATAATAAGGGGAGACAGGTAGGTGGGAGGGTCCTCGATGTAGACACGTTCTACTGAAGAAGCCTTACTTAACACACGAGGACACCAACTGAGCCAAAACAAACTAACAACAAATACACAACTTGCAGTAGGTATGGTGAACAAAGAGATGGGCAGCAATATCATAAACACACGACCATGTACATCCAGTAACTGAAGCAAACTAAAGCTTAACAAACCTGAAGAAACTCTTAGCCTTAAACATGCTTTTTATCCGTGTCTGTTACGTTTACCTGAGTGCAAATGAAAAATAATGAAGATATATCTGTGATAGATGACCTGGTGACTTGTCCAGGGTGTACACCGCCTTTTGCCCCAATGATAGCTGGGATTGGCTCCAGCACCCCTGCGACCCTCAACAGGAAATGTTGTTAAGTTAATGGATGGATGGATGGATGGATGGATGCAAAGCTAGATGTGCGTTCATGTATGCGTAGGATGGACATGAATTTAAATGCAGAAATAAATGAGGTGCTACTGTTTGCAGTCCCATGACTTTACTCATCATGAATGATTTCCCAGCAGCATTTGCTCAATAAATATCATAACAAAGAAAACAAAAAAGTGTCTCTTGTGTTTTTTTTATTTTATATATTCTTTGCAATTGTGTAAGTGTGGTTGCAGTTAAGGTATTACAGCTTAGCCTCCTAGGACCTGGCATCCACATATGCCCTCATTCTTACCCTGGGTTAGCGTTGCTTGGCTGTCTTTCAAATGAGATCTCACGTCTTCTTCCAGGACATCACATTTTGGGGTGTCTAGTACAACATTTTGCCCAACAAGGGCCTGATATTCACGTATGAGAACAGTATACTTTACTGTTTGCACTTTGTTACAGACGTACATCTTCCAGCAACTGCAATATTTCTCTCAGAAACTAGATCACGTAAAAAGATAATTCTTAGTTTTTACATTCATCAGGTAACAATTAGCCCAAATAGCAAAGAGAAATAAAAAATGTATGCCATCAAAGAGTTCGGGTCTTAACAGTAAAAACAACAACAAAAATGCCCATGAAACATTTGCTTCAATTAAAACTTATAATAATTAAACTTTTATTGTCTGCTGACTGATGTAAATTCATGATACAACTGTGGAGTGGCTTTGCTAAAAGATTAGACAAAATTTCTTTCTCTGTATATTGTTAATTGATACCTGAAGGACACATCTCCTAGCATAAAATTTGATGGTTGGTGCTGTTTTTCAGGGCCGTCTTTGCTATTTCCAGCCTTTCCCACAATTTCATATTTAGAATCTGGTCAGGCCAAAGATCTCTTTCCAAATTTCCTGCGTTGTCGTGGGCCCACTGGTTCAAGTTTTTTTCTTTACGTTGTTTGAGGAAATTGCAGAGGGAATCTTTTTGTATATCCAGGATGACTCTCTGAAGGACACATCTCCTGGAACAAAATTTGATGATTGGTGTTGTTGAAGTAGTAGAAGTGAAACTTGGGCACAACTTGACGTGATTTATTTTTTAGCATTTATTTGAATGTCTAAGAATAAGAGGTGAGTTGTGAAGGGTCAGCATGCTCAGCAATAGGGACCCAGCCCAGGCTCTCTAAGAAGACGAGGAAAAAATCCCCATGAACTTTCAAACAAGCAAGAGGAACATAAGAAGAAACCTTGGGAAAGGCAATTCAGAGAGAGATCCCCTTTCCACGGACGGCTGGGTGTGTGTGTGTGTGTTAGTAATAGTATTCTAGTGAAGAGGTAAGTAAAACTAGTTCTAACCTCCAAACAATCTCGAAAAGCTATCTGGGAGTTTCAGGATTATGCCAGAACAGTGAGGTTATCTTGTCCTCACTGTTCTAATGTTTTAACTCCCAAACAATCTTACAAAGCTATCTGTGGTCTAAGAGCTTCACAAGAATACAAGTACAGGTGTGTGTATTAGTACCTGTACATTTAGAGAGAAGTTTCAGTAACACACCAGAACAGTGAGCACACTTTGGCCTCAGTGTTCTGGTGTTTTAACTCCCAAACACTCTTAAAAAGCTGTCTGGGGTCAGAACTGTTTCTACTGATTCATCCTCAGGTACAGGTACAGGTGTGTGTGTGTGTATTGGCGGGGCGCTTTTTTGGCTGACCAGGTGGGAGTTTGGGGGTTGATGTAGTTTAAATTACTTACTTTGCTTAGCAGAATAATTTCCTGTACCACTTCTTTTTCTTTTTAGCAATTTTACCTTCAAGTTCTTTCACAGTTCCCTTCAAACTGGTCTCCAACACGTGCCACTGGTACTCCTTTTCCACGTGAGTGTCTTTGAGGTCCTGTATTACCCGAAGATAAGACGATATCCCATTCATCACGAAGCCTTTCGATGTGCTGCTCACTCTTCTGAAGATAAGATGTTCTTTCTGCGTTCCACTCAGCACAAAGTCTGTCATTGTGTTCCTCACGTCTCTGAATATAAGACGTTCTTTCTTGGATCCACTCAGCACCAAGCCTTTCAATGCGATCTTCACTACTCTGCAGAGCAGCCTTCAGATCGTTTTAGACCCTTTTCTGTGCGTCAACTCTAGACAATACGAGCTCTTTTTCACGTCTCCAGTGGGAATTATTGTCGGCCAGAGAAGCTTTACATGACATAAGTGATTTCCTTAGGCCGAACATTTCCATTTTCAGATCAGATTTCAACACGGCTTTCTCTTGTTTCTCCTTTTCCAACTCTTCCATAATGGTTCGTTTCTCATCCTGCCACCGCAGTTTCTCTGTTGTGAATCGATTATTGGCCTCTTTCAGCTTAACCATCAGTTTGTTTCTCTCCGTCCAGCTGAGCCAGGACCGAGGTCTGGGTTTGTCCATTTCCTCCTCCAGAAATGTCTTTTTCCTTGTTGAAGATTAGACGCACAGTTGGTCCTGACTATTTTTCAGGGCCGTCTCTGCCATTTCTAGCCTTTCCTGCAATTTCTTATTTAGAATCTGGTCAGGCCAAAGATCTCTTTCCAAATTTCCTGCGTTGTCGTGGGCCCACTGGTTCAAGTTTTTTTCTTTAAGTTGTTTGAGGAAATTGCAGAGGGAATCTTTTTGTATATCCAGGATGACTCTGTCCTCATTCTTATGCTCGGTTAGCGTTGCTTGGCTGTCCTTCAGATAAAATCTCACGTCTTCTTCCAGGACACTAAGATAAAAATCTGTCCTAGTGTCGGTGTCCATGATAGGGTTGTCCATTTGGTCTTTGGGTTCAAGTATTCTGTGCTTTTCAATTGTGACTGAGTGACTGGATTGCAAACTGAACTGTGGGTTGACACAACCTCTGACCTTTCTCAGATCAAAGAGAAATAATAATAATCACAATGGGACGATTCTATTGATTGATTCTGTATTGTTGCTATTGGTTACCAGTCTGTTTACGTTAAAAAAGAATATCTGAAATTAATCACATGTAAAAATAAAAATTCTGGGTTTATTTTTTAAATGTGAATAATGTAGATGTATCCAAAATATGTAACCAGAAATTGCACCTAGATATGTTAAATGACCAATAATAAAATAAATATCTCTGCTTGCTTTTAAATCTCATTTATACTTTTAATAGAGAAGCAATCTCAGATTTTGTTTAATTGATCAACTTGTTAATAATTCTGTTTTTTTAGATTTCACATCTTTTATTGCTGTCTGTGGCTTTAGTATTATTGCTTTTATTTGTGGTTTCATTATTTATTAAATATAGTTATTTATTTTTTATTTCTATGTGGTCATGCATTTCTTGCTCTTGTAAAATAAAGAATATTGTTATGATTACTGGAAATAGTATCTTAGTGAATTTGAAGAGAATGCTGGGATATGAAAGTCTCAGCCAAACATTTTGAATCAAACACTCAAATCAACAGCGGAGGAGAGAAGATCAACAGGTGTTTCACACTCCCACAAAACATGTACTGTAAATCTAATTAATATTCAAAATCAATGGCACGTGTAGCTTTAAATATCATTTATTTAACCACCAAAAAACTCACATTCTCTCTGTCGTAATCAACAATAACACACACTATATTACTCCCATTAGAAAGTGTGCTTCCAGACCGTGATGTGTTTTGGTTTTTTGGCAAGCATATACCGTTGATTTGTTGCTGTAAATAACTATTGGACTGTTTTATTGAGCACCATGGTAAGAAGCAGATTTGAGAGGATAGCGCTGATGCCTTTACTGCTTATCAAGCTGAGGTTTGGAAAGTCTTGGCATAAGTTTGCTGAGACTTCAGGCTCACTTCTTTTTCTTTGTACTCTTTTCTTCAGCTGCTTTCTCTTCTTTCTCCTTTTTGACATCAGCTTTGTCATCTTTTGTAGGAGAAGCTTTAACATCTTTGTCATCAGCGTCTTTCTTGGCATCAGCTTTACCTTCTTCACTCTTTTCAGATTCTTCCTTTTCCTCTTTTTCTTCCTCGTTTGCACCCTCATCAGCCTCTTGCGTTTTCTCCTCCTCGTGTGCTTCTTCGACTTCAGCTTCCTCTCCTTCTCTCTTGACCTCTTTTTTCCCCTCATCTTCAGCAGCCTCTGTCACCTCTTCCTTTTGCTCCACGTCTTCACCACCTGTATCAGTAGACAAGAGTTTTGTAGTTAACCATCATGGCCTTAAAACAGTAACACTGTCTGAGAAACAAATAACACTAACCCTCTTCTACTTCCTTGGCTTCATTTCCTTCCTTAGTCTCTTCGTTATCTTCTTCCTCTTTGTTGTTCTCCACCTCTGTTCCATCATCCTCTTCCCTCTCCTCTTCCTCTTTTGTCTCTTCTTGTTCCTCTTCTTCCTGTGCCTCTTCCTCCTTAACCTCCTCTTCTTCTACTTCTTCCTTTACTTCTTCCTCCTGCACCTCCTCATCTTCCTTCTCTTCCTTCACCTCCTCTGCCTCGTCCTCTTCACCCGGTGGACTGGCTGCTGCTTGATGGACCTGGCTGGCAGAAATGATCCCCTCGGTGGTACTGACACTTGAGCTGAGCAGACGCGACGTCATCAGGTAGGAGGTGCCAGAGCTCATGCTTGAGAGGATGGGCCGGACGAAGGAGGGCACTGACAAGCTGTGGCTATACATAGAGGAAAGTCCCCCAGCCATTCCTACATTGAGGCGAGACTCCTCGCCTTCCAGCAGCTTCCTGTATAAGTTGTTGAGAGGACAAGCGATGAGTACTATGGTAGATGGGAGCTCTCGTTAAAAGTACCATATGCAATGGGTAAATTACACATACATCTACTTATACAATGATAAATGTAGTTGTATATTTGGATCAACTATCCACACAAAAAGAAAATAGTAAAGCTTTGTTAGGGTTGGTTGCTGCACTCTAATCAAGCCATTTAATATGAGTACTGTCAATTAATTATTAGGAATAAAAGCAGGTCTGTAATGTATTTGATGCTTGTTTTTTATTGTGGCTTCTTCTCTTATTGCTTCGATCCATTTCTCACCTGTATGCAGCAATCTCAATGTCTAGAGCCATCTTGACATTGAGAAGGTCCTGGTACTCCTTAAGGTAACATGCCATTTCTTGTTTGGTGCCCCTCAGCTCACTCTCTAACTCTCCGATGGTGTCCTATGTAGACCAGTAAATTCAAAGTAAAGTTACAGAGACATGAAACCTGCCACAAGGTTTAATAAAAACTTGAAAACAAGCAATTTTTTAATGATTAATATTGCTAAAAAGCAAAAAAAATGAATAAGGAATGTCATATTACAGTAGAATAGACCTTTAACCACCTCTGACCTGCATAGCTGCTATCTCAGCACTCTGCTTTTCCTCCATCTCATGCAACTGTTTCTCCAGAGATTCATTGAGGCCTCTGCATGCATCGATCTCTAGCCGGCGGGCCTGGAGCTGGCGTCGGTACTCTCCTGCTTCATCTTTGGAGCTTCTCACGGCATCACTGTGCTGGGCCACAGTTTCAGTCAGGGAGCCCACCTTCCCTCTAAACCACTCCTCTGCTGCCTGCATGTTTCGTGCTGCCAGTCTCTCATACTGGGAGCGGATGTCCCTGAGAGCCCCAGACAGGTCTGGAGTGGCAGCCTCCGATTCCACAGCTACCTGGACACCTAGCTGAACTTGGGCTTGAAGCTCAACCACCTCACCTTCATGAATCCTCTTGAGGAAGGCCAGCTCGTCCAGGAGAGTTTCAACACCCTTCTCCAGCTCTGCCTTACCTAATGCAGCCTCGTCAGCCTCTCGACGCGCATCCATCAACCTGGCCTCAGCCTCTTCACGAGCCAGCACTTCCTCTTCATACCGACCTTGTAAGGCACTCAGGGTTTGCTCCAGTCGCTCTTTCTGGCCCAGGACTGCCTGTTGTTCTGCTCTAGCCTCATCCACGGCTGCTCTCAGGGACCGGGCCTCCTGCTCATACAATGCCCTCAGCCGAGATGGCTCATTGTGCCTCTGCCTAAGCAACAGAAGCTCTGCCTCCAGGGCACGGTTCTGCTGCTCCAACTCACGCACCCTCTCAATGAAGCCAGCAAAGCGGTCATTGAGCTCCTGCAGCTGAGTGCGCTCTTGAGTGCGCACGGTACGGAAGTCAGAGCTGATCTGGGCCGCCTGGCTGAGCTCCAGTTCCAGGGAGGAGGCTGGTGAGGAGGAGGAGAGCAGTACACGTCCAGGAGAAGAGTACTGCAGACGGGAGGCGGATAGAGGGGAAGCATGGGAGGAATAAACAGAGGGGGTCCGTCCTCTGGTCACCACCACACGAGGGGAAGATTCGACAAAATAGCGTCTGAATGATGAGGTGGAATAGTAGGGGTCATATCCGATGCTACTCATGGCTGAGTGTCGGAAAGAGAGACTGCTTTCCCTCTCCTCTTTGTGTGTGTGTGTAGAGGTGTAGTAAGGGCTCAGGTTTAAGCCACGACTGCTTGCTGCTGCAGCAGTCTGTGCTTTTATAGAAGGACAGTGAGGTCTGACGCAAGCGCTTTCCCCAAACTCTGACAATGCAGGCTCGCTAGGCTTACACTGCACCGGCAAGACATGAGAGTAGGAGGGAAATGAGTGAGGGTTAAAGACAGTAGCGTATGCAAAACTTCAAACTGGATTCTTCTTTTTGACACTAACAATAATAAGATAAGAATAAAGAATCATTGTAAAATAAGGTATTAAAAATGTGTTTAAACAGTGTAACAAAAATATAAATGCGAACAGAGCAAGAACTAGCTCCAGTTTATAGCCAAACCTGTGGATTACTTTGTGGTATACTTACTATGTGGTGGTGTTGGTAGAAGAGGGGTAAAGTGGGCGGTAGCCCTGATTTTACAACCATGACACAGCATCTTTCTTTCTAGTGGAAAACAGAACTATGCTCTGACCTCGAAATACCTGCAATCGAAAAACCCCACCAAAGAGAAATTCAGAGGCATAAACCTGGGTAATAAAGTCCAAAAAGTTAGAAATAGTAGAAATTGATGCTAATTACACAATCAATCAATTCACTGTATTGATTATTGATTTTGAGGCTAAAATACTTTCTGCTGTTTTCTATTAAACTGGTTATTAGGTTAGTATTAACACATATTTTCTTCACAGTACATTACATATACTGTTATATACTACACAGTATACTAAGGACAACATCGCATCTCTGCTAACACCATAACACATTCATAATATGATTTATGTACTAAATAAGGTAGATACTATGTCCATGTAACATCTAACATGGGAGAAAAGCACTGTGGTCCTTTATCAGAGCAGAAAATGTTCATAGTTATGTTTGTTCAAACATTGTTCATCATTTTCTTTTAATAGTATAGAAGACAAACCGTCCCTGTTATCCGCTGCACAGATACCATGACAGGTCAATTACATTGTTGCTGACATGGATTTCCCTTTTTGTGGGACTGTGTGTGTGTGTTTGTGTGTGTGTGTACACATCAGTGCAGGTACAGCATGCAGTGTCTCCTGATGTTGGGAGACTGATCTTGCTACAGGGCTGCATGTATTAATAAAAGCTCTTGCAGTGCTTTGCAGCAGTACGTATGCACAGTGTGCAATATATGAGTTTGTGTCTTTGTATGTGTATGTGCATAATCTATGGTGTGTGTGTGTGTGTGGTCCAGCAATTTGCCTATGCAGCAAACACACCCAGCACCTACAGGCAGTGTTGTGCCCAAACAGAAAAGAGGTAGGCAGTGGGAGGCGAAGAACTTCAGTGAAAGCTGCGTGGACTGCTGCAGGCTGAGTCATCGTAACAGTTGTGATCACAGAATTTCCCCCAAGTACAACCCCTATAACAGCAGTGCACTAGGGCACTTTTTGGCAGACAAGATGCTCATAGGACCAGATGACATAAAAAAGGGAAAGGTGAACTTCCCAACAAATTCCCCTCACTTATAGTGTTAATGGTCTTTCCTTGTTATTTGTGTGATGCTGACACTAACTAATACAATTTCCACTATTGGTGTGTTTGTCCATCCATCCATCCATCCATTATCTTCCGCTTGGTCCGGGGTCGGGTCGCGGGGGCAGTAGCCTAAGTAGGGAAACCCAGACCTCCCTATCCCCGGCCACCTCCTCCAGCTCACCTGGGGGGACCCCAAGGCGTTCCCAAGCCAGCCGGGAGATGTACTCCTTCCAGCGTGTCCTGGGTCTGCCCCGGGCCTTCTCCCCGTGGTGTGTTTGTGTCTCTTAATTTGCTAGATGTGTGACTGCAGTATGTTTAATGGCCACATTGTTTGTCAGCTGCTGCGGTGTTGGGCATGTAGGACACAGCTGGTTTACCACAAAATATTTGCAAGTTATTACAGAGTGTGGATGTTTGGACGATTGAACCTGTTCCATGAGCTAAGAGACTATGAAGCTACAGAGTGGTGCTAACTGGATGTTACAGTAATTTAGTTATTTTTGTTTTTACTCTCTTTCCTGCATCCTTCTTATTTCATATGATTCAGTAACTTGATGCATAATGATACACAGTTGGCATCACGCCCACAGTTCCATTAATATTGTGTTTTTGGAATATTGTATTTCTTCCTTTTTCTATATAAGGATCATAATTTGATTGGGAAAGGTAGGAGACATTGACTTTGCTTGACAGCACAGCAACTTTGCAGCTTAGCTTTCAAGCTTCATCAGAATTTCTAGGCTTTAGTGCTTTTCTGCTTCCATATGGACACTGCACACTATTTAGCCTAGATTTAATGTGTGGCAAATAACGGCATCTAATATTTCCTGTGAATAGTAAATAAGTAGATTCAACTCTACAACCCTCTATACCAAATGAACGAAAAGTATGATATGATTTTGGTGATAACTGAGACAAGACAATGTTCTATCCATGGCAATAATTAGATTTTTGGTTTGCAGTCACCACAGACTAGAAGCTAAGAACAGTAAAGCATGTACATTCTCATTAAAACCTAAAACTGTGAGTAAAAGTGAGTTTGTAAGATAAATGTCAGGTTTTCTCAATGTTACTGCCTGCATGGTAAATTGTCATGAGGTACATCTAAAACCTGCTGGCGAAAATTATACTAGAGCAACTCCTAGAGGTAATGGACAGAAATTACACATATGTTGTTCACTATAGGGTGGGATTTCTAATTCATTCAGATAAATAGCATTAATTTAGTACATGAGGGCCAAAACAGGACAAAACTGATTAACTCAACAAAAACACCACTGGCAAAACAGCTGGCAAACCCATGAAACATCTCATAAACCCCCTTTTATTGTTTAAGCATCTTGTTAAAAACGTCCAAAATTGACCATTTAATTGTCAGACACACATGTGTCTGTCACAGGCCACAGGTTTAGATGTTACTGCTGAATAACACGAATGCTGCATGGTAGGACATCACAGGCCATCAGTGCAGGGGACGGTTGAAAAGTGCAAACAGACTGTTCCCCTGGTGCATCTCAAGGGAAATCATCCGATGTGATGCTGACGAAATGAAGTGCTAGGTGGCCTGGTAGCTCAATGGGTTAAGCGTCAGACTGGGATGCAGAAGGTTGAGGGTTCGAACCCCGCTAGCTCCTTGTAAGTCGCTTTGGACAAAAGCATCTGCCAAGCAAAGTAAAGTAAAGTAAAGTGGCCAGATAAGACTGATTGGATGTCCATTAAAAAAAGAGCACTTTACAGTGTTGTATAGCTACAAAGATGTTTGTGACTGTTGTTTACCCTAAAGGGGGGGCTTTCTCATGGCCTTAAAGCGAGTACTTTTACATATTCACAGAAACTAGCACCATTGACTAACAATGCAATGATATGTTCTCTGATCAGTTCAGTTCAGAGATGGCTGGACTTTTTACTCTTATTGCCACATTTCATGTTCCATTGTTATGACATAAAAAATTATAACAATCCATTTTTTTTGTTATGCACTTTTCTTTTAAAATTAATCTCTAAAAAGTGCTAACACAAATGCTAAAAGATTATAAAGCAACTTTAGATTTCGGTGGCACTGACTAATTTAACTATCACAAAAACTAGGTTTTAAAACGTAAATGACTTACTACCAAACCCTTAAGCCTGTTGTTAACCCGCTATGTTACGACTTGTTATAAATTTGAAAAATGTGCCCAAATGCTTGAGAAAATAATAATATATATATATATTTAACATAAATATTGTTTTTGTTGTTTTTAGGTTGTACAAGATTGTGCATTTATACTTCGTATGCCTTTAATAGTCTTAATTTGGCCTTGATCCTAAATTTACTCAACACTGTAAGTAAGTAACTATGCAGAGTAAGATGGAAATATGAGTGCATACCACGTCTTTTGAACCTGTTGCATGCTGATTCGAGACATGTGTGATCTTCATTGGCTTATATCAAACAACAAATGCCTGGTGAACATCTTAATAAATGCAGATGATCTTAAATGGATGAAACTCTTTATAGAGACTGAGGCACCTTTAGGCAACCCTGACCTGATCTTTATACTTTTGTTCCACAGATCTCCATTTAAAAGTCATGTTGCTATTTTGGCTTAATACCTGACCTCTGGCCTTCCCAGCCACCATATGTCGCACCATCCCAGCATCTATTGGCCTGGCTTGCGCGTCCATCAGAGCATGAATTCCTCTCATAGGAGGAAAGCAAACAAGGCCCTGTCTGCTATGCACAGCCACTATCCAGGGTGCTATAAAAAGAGCGTGGTATGCTTCAGCCAGTGTGTGTGCACAACTTAAAAGGGCTGAGGGTACTGTATTTGTTTTAGGGTAAACTAAGGTGTAAGCATGGCTGCGGTGCATCGTTTGGTTATTGTCCGCCACGGTGAGAGTGCCTGGAACCAAGAGAATCGCTTCTGCGGCTGGTTTGATGCTGACCTCAGTGAGAAGGGTATGGAGGAGGCCAAGCGCGGAGCCCAGGCTATCAAGGATGCAGGCCTCAAGTTTGATGTGTGTTACACTTCTGTGCTGAAACGTGCTGTCAAGACCCTATGGACCATCATGGAGGGCACAGACCAGATGTGGCTGCCAGTGATTCGTACCTGGCGTCTTAACGAACGCCACTATGGCGGCCTCACTGGTCTCAACAAGGCTGAGACAGCTGCAAAGCACGGCGAGGAGCAGGTGAAGATCTGGCGCCGTTCCTTTGACATCCCACCTCCGCCTATGGACAAGGACCACTCTTACCACAAAGTCATCAGCGAGGTGATATAACTGAAACAAGAGAGACATGTTGACAGTAATTCGCTAATTCACAGAGGGCAGCTTTTTCCTCACTAATGAGCCATTCCCTAAACTAATCCAAGGAATGTCATAGAGCACAGAGAACAGTTGTTGTGTTGTGAGTAAACTAGCTTCTGCTTCTCTGACCTTCAGTCCCGACGCTACAAGGGCCTGAAGCCAGGTGAGCTGCCCACATGTGAGTCACTGAAGGACACCATCGCCCGTGCTCTGCCTTTCTGGAATGACGTCATTGCTCCTGAAATCAAAGCTGGGAAGAACGTTATTATTGCAGCCCATGGCAACAGTCTTCGCGGCATTGTGAAACACTTAGAAGGTGAGGGTATACAGTCCGCAGGTAGAGAAAGGTTAAAGTAAGACAGCGACATAGTAGGTGAACATGGATGTTAATAACACCACAAAATCAAATTAATTCAATTCAGAGTCTGAAATGAGCTTTCGTTTCATTCGAATACAAGGCCAAGATGTAAATAATCAGGCAGACACTGAAACACACACACACACACACAGTTGTGGATTACAAGGCATATAAATAGCATGCAGGAACTCTCGCACTAGAGCTCAGGGACAGGAAAGAGGGTCATGAGCTTGGTTCCCATTACAGTCACGACCTTTATGTAGAAAGGTTGGACTTTTTCAGGGAGTGACCACACATGGATAGGGGAGTTATACAGGACAAAAGTAAATGTCAGACAGGAATAGTAAATGTAAATGCAAAGGATGAAGACAATTAGACAAACCTCTTGTTCAAGTAATTACAAAAGGATGGATCAGTTAGGTCTTATCTGACTTTCTATTAGTTACATCCATGTATTCTGTCTGCTGACCTGCATGTTGTTCTGTCTGGTATTTCTGCTCGTTTCTGTAGGTATGTCTGATGCAGCCATCATGGAGCTGAACCTGCCCACAGGAATCCCAATTGTGTATGAGCTGGATGCCGACCTGAAGCCTGTTAAGCCTATGTCTTTCCTAGGTGATGAGGAAACTGTAAAGAAGGCCATGGAGGCCGTCGCTGCCCAGGGCAAAGTCAAGAAATAAACCTACTAACCTAACCTAGGTTATGTGAGAAGGGAGAAAAAGAGACTGTCCTTTTGTGTCCTTTTCAACCTTTCCCTCTTGTCCACATGTCCCTCTTTGCAGTCCATTCCAAATGGAGAAATGCTTAATGGTTTTTTTGGAGATGGGCCATTCTCAGCACATTGGCCCCCTGTTTATCTGAAGGACACAGGGATGACCTGTCAAACGAAGCAGACGACTCAGCACTACGTTTCACGCAGCCACATACCACTCAGCCCTTTTAACTTGTGGGCCCCACCACTCTGGTGCAAACAATAAAGAAACCACATTTTTATGTAGCTCTGTGTCTGTTTAATTTTTCTCTTATCACTTCTCTTTCCCGTTCTCCTTTCTTGCAATTACACTGTCATCCTTATCTTCTACTCGTATTCTTCTTTTTCTGTTTCCCATTTAGAAATCAGTGATTTCAGCAAAGTGCAGAGGTGCTATGAAATCTTATCTAGGGGGAAGAGAGAGGCAAAAAAACAGTCTGAGGCATAAGTCAATGGGTTCATCTTGGCTGCTTTCCCACGATGCGGGAAAGAGCTTGTCTGCGTTTTTCCCTGTCCTCCACCCTAGTTCGATCAGACTGAGAAACTCAAGAATAATGACTCATTCTAAGCTGCTACAAATACCACACAAACTCTTACAATACTATCAGCAAATCCATGTAAATCCTAACACTGAAAAATGTAAATACGGTGCAGTGAAAATGTTTTTTATCCTCTTGATTCCTTACAGTTCTCTATGTATTTAATTGTTTTAGTAATGTAAAGCTGGTTTAAGGTCTTATGACAAAGCATAATATACCACAATCAGACATAAGATTCATCTAGTGTGCTTCAGTGCATAGCATTTTACTGGCACTGTTATCACTGACAATCAATACAAATTATCCTGAGTCATTACTTTTGGTTTACGGTCAGACACTTTTATCATGTTATGTCTCTTTACAGTACATTAAGGCAACAGTGACCTTTCCAATACACTAGATCACATCATCATCCCTCATAGATATTTAGGTAATTAAGTTATAAAAAAAAATACAATAAAATTCAAAATAAAAAGAATATGGGTCATGGGACACCTCTGCATTTGGCAGAAAACATTGGAGACATAAAATGTTTTACCTGGTGGTGGCACAATAATAAAGGTTAAGGGATTGTAAAAACCATTACAATTTATGGGAAAGCATCACCTTACAAAAACTAAACAACAAACTCATCACTTACTTACTGTACATTTAATTCAGTATTAGCATGGTTTACAGGGTATCACAATATAAGTCAATTCTTTTAGAGCATATACTTAAAAAATGGCATTAAAATCTATCATTAAAACACAACATATCAGACGTAAGCACCAGTGACACAGTTAAACAGCACCACAGAGAGAACAATATGAGAGCCTTCATTGGAGTTACAGCTGATGTTATCTTACCACCTGCTGGCCAATACGAGAAGCACAAGCTAAACATGACTTAGTGCAGGGGTGCCAAACTTATTCTGGTCTGGGGCCGCATACAACTTATTCGGATCTTAAGAGGGCCAGACCAGTAAACTCATTACAAAATGAATAAATATAACATAATACATAAAAGAACTAACAATAAGTCCACTTTTTTATTTGTATTAGTGCAAAGAAGAAGTATATTATATATCTGTATAAGCAATGAATTGAGCTTTTACTAAATATATTTTTTATTTTTATTTATTTTATATTTTTCTTGTAAAAAATAAATAAAAATGTCCACTTTTCTCAAAAGGGTGCCAGGGCCGACAGAAAACGCGGGCAAAGCGATAGAACTGACTAAAACACAACGCCACTAGCGGACAATATAGGAACTGCAGATTTGAAAGAAAATGAAGTATATATATATATTTTTTTTTCAATAATGCAGATTTATTCCACGGGCCGGACTGAACCCCCTGGGCCGTACGTTTGACACCCCTGACTTAGTGGGTTGAAAGTCTGCCTAAACAAGTTTGCCAAGTTGGAAAACATCAGGGTCTAATAAATAAAACCTGTAAACAAAAAAATTACTTTTTTGCAGTTGTAGTATATTTTGCTCTGCTGAATGGGTTTTTCGTCCACATAAAGGCTCACATTCTTTAGTTTGTCCACAGTCTTTGGACGTAAATCAACGTGCCATTATTAAGGCTGTTTGAATACACAATTAAAGTCATAAATAATTGATTATTTATCTATTTAGAAAAGATGGCATCGAAGGGCACGAAAAGACAGTGTACCATTAATGCAATGCGGTGCTGTCCATCGGGCATTGATTGTTAATCAGAATATTGAGTGCTCTCAATGTTTTGAACAACATCAGTTATGGTTTTACCTCTGAGGTATTCGTATCAGTAGCAGTTTTAGCACTGGTTTGCCTCTTGAATGGTTTGAAGAATTTTGGGACAGATGCTATCTTGAACCGATTTTCTTTATACCCTACTGCTTTGTGGGTTTCTGATTTTGATTCATCCACATACTCCACCGCACTTCTTACATTCTTTTCTATATTGTTGATGAGATCCCCCTGATAGAATAAAAATATGAAATGAGTTAGATTTTGGTCTTCTGTATATTCCTTAATTTTCAGGATCATAAAATACTAGAAATAAGACAGCCACCTTACCTGAACCTCCAACAGTTTGGCAGTGTCAGTAAATATCTCATGCAATTCTTTGATACTGGACTCAAGGCAGATAATATCCTGCCGACGCGATTCAATCTCATTCAGGGCCTGGCTTGAAATAGAAGCACCACTATTGATCTGTAGAAGCAAAGACAACATCGGATAACATACCCTGAATGATCAAAAACAAAACTTCAGCAAGTCTAGCTACTTACTGCATAGATATTTTTAGTGGCCAAAAATGGACAGAAAATCTACTAACATCAGATATGAAAATAGCAAGATTGTCACGATGCAGCATCTCCTCCAACTCTTCATCTGTAGTCACTTTATCCACTGAAATAAAAAGAAAAGTTAAAGAAGATTTGTAGGTGATTGCACGGAGAGCTCAACAGCCTCTCTAGTTACCTATAACAAAATACTGTAGATAACAGACAATATCATACCGTGTGCTGCCAACACATTGAGTATATAATAAACTACATATTTGGCAGTTCGCCACAAGATGGCATAATTACACATTTCTCTTTGCAAGAGTCAACCTGGCTGAGAAGTCTTCACCAAAGTAACCTGAACTGGCTAACACCACCACTACTACTAAACAGGTCTTTCCTCTTAAATATAGCAATTGTGCTGATATGACAAGATCCAGGTATGTAACAGGAAGTCCATTTACATAATACTGACCAGAATGGGAGGAGGAAAGAAACGAGTGTTTATGTTTTGGATCTATTTGTTTTTGTCAACTGACCTATCTCCAGTTGTCTCTGAATTTGTGCTTTACATTTATCTCTGAAGGAGATTTGAGCCATATGGTGTCTCCTCATGACTTCAGCAAACCACCGTGTCAGATGTGAATGCTGTTGAAAAACAGAAAACAACATACTGACAATATTACTGAGCTATAAATTACAAATAACAAATAAGTTTGATAATTTTTTTCACAAACCTGGTTTTTCTGAATGCGCTGAATTACTGAAGTGCTGTTACCATTCTCATTCATCGGCAGGTTCTTCTGCATTGCTGAACGAACACACGCAACAAAACTTATTTCAGTACAAACAGGTTAAAACTCAGACTCAAGCCCACAACATATGGAATATTATTTCATCAGTGGCCTGGTTGATTATTAATAGTAGAATGGACTGCAGCAGCCTCTATCGATTTGCAAGTATAAAATTTGTGTTCCTAACTACACAGTCCCGTAAATAGAGGAAATACAATGTGCTGTACAGTTCCTCCTCATAAATACCGTACACAGGCATGATTCATAAAGTTTTTACAAGACAAATTCATATATCGTACATTTCACAGTGAGAAAAAGAAAAATATATCCACACACAGTTTAACTTAACTCGGACAATGTCAGCGTTCTTCTTGATCTCATTGTTCTGCAGCTCCAACTCGGCTTTGTTTCCTAAGAACACCACAATCATTTCATAGGGGGAACAATATTTGCATATAAAGAGTATGAGATGCCTTCACTCATGTGTGTGTTATAATCTACAATATAACACACTACGACAAGGTCAAAACATTTTTAGAAAGTAGTATATATTAAAATCTATGATTCCTCATTCAATGTGCATACCATCAAAAATAAAAATCATCTAACTAATCATTAGGTTTATATATTTTGTAAATTAGTCTAATTGACAATTACAGTATATTGATGTCATACATATTACTTTTTAACATGTGCCAGACCAATTCATGACAGCTAAACAAGACCAAGAAACATTTCACAGTAATAATGGGTGTAAATAGTGTTTACGAAGGTTTTGGTTACTGTAGTAACCGTTCAGATGACATAAAACTGTCTAGTCCTGATGTATAATTCTAGGTAAACTTGTCTGCATTTCGACTCCTTCTGCTAACAGACACAGGCTGTTTCTCTTGCTCTTTGTTTTCATTGTTGATGCCTGAGCTACAGGGAAAACACCGCAAATATAAGAGGGTAAGAGCATCGAATTTCTACATTTCTGTCATTTTAAATCGTGTTAAGGTGAGGGATAACTACATATGGATTATGTATGGTCTGTACTTACTTTCGTCTTGGTTTGGGAAGGAAAGGATGGCGCCATGTCTTCTCTCAACCTCCTCTACTGAGCAGGAGATTTTTTCAATGAGACTCCTCACCTCCCCCACCTACACACACACACATGTGCGGAACATGCTTACATTAGACTAATGCTAAGTAAGAAGAAGTACTTTATGCACTATTATTAAATCCGTCAAGTTCACCGTTTTGAAAAAATCCTCCATATTGACTTTGCTGTTTGGCGCCTCTGTCAAATTATCCCGCTGCGTCTGATAAAGAAGGGGGAATTCAGGTTTCTTAAAGACACCACCTGTTTTTCAGATAATCACTGCGTTTTCAACAAACTCGTAACTAGATATAACAACACAAGAACAAGCCGTGTGCTGCGCAGCTGCTTTAAGAAGTAACGTTACTAGGTGGGTGTTATTAGCCATTGTCTCCCTCGCGGGCGTCGGAGACGTGAAGTTTGTTCAAACCTGCTGTTCCTGTGTACTCACAGATGCCATATGTCCGCGTTAATATAGCAACAAAAGGATGTAGGGCGGCCGCCGTTTCTGTTACTTTCGGTATTGAAGAGAAGCTCGACAGAGAAAGTCGTCCTCTACCTGCTGCGCAGAGCCGAGCGCACCTGTGTGATAAAGAGCGCGAGTGCGCAGGCGCGTCACAGAGGACGAAGAGCTGCCCAGCAGCCGCGAGCTCGCGCTGCAGGTAGACAACACGGAAAGACTCAGCGTGCGGTTCTCTTCCTGTTGGAGGTGTTGGAAAGCTGGCCTGCTAGCTCAGGGGGAAAAGCACCATACTGGGATGCTGTAGGTGGCAGGATCGAATCCCAGCCCAGACACACCCCCCCCGACCCATTCCCCACACCAGGTGTGTCGTCAGTCAGCGGTAAACCATTGACTTGAATGAGGCTGCGAGTCATTCGCGGCTCTGTGGGTGGCGCTCTTTATTAACTAGCAGAGATAAAACTAGCTCCACCAACTTTATACTCAAGTAGAAGTACAAGTACTTGCGTGAACGTACATACACGCTTTAAAAATGTAAACTTTATGCCACACTGCAATTCTTAATGTAAAACATGAGTTATCCGTTTCATAGTTGTTTCATAGGAACACCGCTGACAGGCCTACTGAAAATCTCTGAATACATCAAGTATACTTAAATGTAATATTGTCTAGTATAGCTCTGAAAGTAGACTTTCTTTTTTTGGTATATTATATATAATACGTATAATTTAAGTATAGAAGTGCTGTAATTCAACATACTTTTTTGTAAGGGTAATAATTATTCCAACTTGGCATTTTAACGTAATATGATGCACAGAGCTGTAATATGGTCAATGAATGTATTTAATGTAGAATGCATTTCATTTGTCTTTATTTAAATGTATATATATATAATGATACTATTAAGTGTTGCAGTCTCAAACAAATTGGAAGTGTAGTAAACGTATAATTTTCTCACAGAGTCAGGAGTATTCTGGGTATAATTCATAGTCGTTATATTACAATAAAAACTCGCGTATATTTAAAAGTTCCCATTATGCACTGCAAAAATGAAAGCAAGCAGTTTTCTTCCTTAAAATGCTGACTTTCTAAAACAAATGCCCCTACACTTCATGGCATGTATTATAGCTGCAGATAATAAGTGAGTTTGATTCAGATGTGCAAATAAGCAATCACAAAAATTGATAGTGATATTGACTAATATTAGCTTGTGGCTAATAAATCACTAGTTACCTATTTTTTTTACTTCACTATTGTTTGTCCTTGAATAGTTACACAATACTAAATATTTAATTGTGATAGGTAAATTTAGGTAGTTTTGAAACTGAACCTGTTTCATTAACAGTATCTGATCAATGAGCCAACCAGCCATTTGAAACTGTGCACAGCTTGAGTTGTTGCCTGTCTCTTTACAAAGCTGGAAATGAGTCTGTGCTTGGAGACATGAAGGATCGACTGACTCTGCCACCTGAAAAACTTTCAGAGAAATAAATAACAGATGTTACAGAGTCCTGCAGAGCAGCTTTTTTACATGAGTGACACACACAGCAAAAATCCTCTGTCTTTAATCAGAAGTGCTGTTTTTCATAAATAATGCAGCATGTACCTATGGGTAATAAAGGCCGTCTCTGTTTTATGGTGCCTAGTACAAGGCACAAAATATTTTAATCATTTTACCACTGAAAAATGACTTGCCTTGGCTAGCGTGCAGTTTATCAAGAGAAGTTATGCAAACTTTGACACTTAAAAAAAAGGCGTACATGTTAAGCCAGTGTTGTAAATAGTCTTGTTGGCAGATGGATCCTCACCGTTACCAGGCTGCGGCAGGATCTTTGCTCACTGACAACTGATGCAATAAAGTTCTCATCAAACACCTGTTCAGTCAGTCAATTATTCCGGTAAGAAGGTGTTGTACTTCACATTAACAATAATGTACGACAAAGTTTAGAGGAGACTTACTTTATGTCATTATTAGACAATTTATAAGGCATTTGTATTTGCCCTTTTGTAAAAGCCAAATTAAAGTTTTTAAGTATGCAACAGTTTATATTATTGTGTGTAATTAAAAATGTATATTGTAATATAGTGTTGAAACTACTGAACTGCCTCAGGGTCCATAACCTGCTGTACTTCATATCTGCAGCAGAAAGCACAGGAATTTTGCTTTTATTTTATGCATTATTCATCCTGTGAGACACAAGGTCTGCACCTTTCTAAGAATAAACTTGTTCCACACAAGAGGAAGATTTACCCTCACAGGATCTTGGTTACAATAGTTCAACATAAACAGTTTCACATTATTCATTTATTTATTATATGCATTATTTATTAAAGAAAGATATCAAGCTATATTTATGAGAAAACAAAACCTCTGTGGTATGTGTGGAATTTATACACTTCTCATAAGGATTAAATTTAATTCATGTATTTGGTGTAGTTCTTTCTTTTGACCAGTAGAGGTAGCTTGAACATTAAAATCTGTGGCTTCTGAGCCTCTTTACTCTTTTCTTTCTGGCATTTAAGTATAACAATCAAACCCATAATTTAGATGACTTAGAACACGATTTTCTGAGAGATACGATTTCATAATGAATAACCAATACTTGATAACAGAGATACACTTACAGATCATGACTTTCTCACCCAACAGGCTACACAGCTCCTTGTCCAGGCAATGGTCATCTCTAAACTTGACTATTGCAACTCTCTCC
>JAUMHF010000014.1:11980143-12006998 GCA_032359275.1 Microctenopoma steveboyesi | reverse complement strand
TTGCTGGTGTCTTCTTCTTGTAAGTC
Source organism: Microctenopoma steveboyesi (assembly GCA_032359275.1). Lineage (NCBI taxonomy): Eukaryota > Metazoa > Chordata > Actinopteri > Anabantiformes > Anabantidae > Microctenopoma > Microctenopoma steveboyesi. Next base: position 12,006,972 of record JAUMHF010000014.1, on the reverse strand, counting down.
GCTTTGGATAAAAGCGTCTGCCAAGCAAAGTAAAGTAAAGTAAAGTAAGATCAGAAAAAGTACATTTTATGTGAAAATTCAGGACATGTCTGAGTTAGTATGGGAGTCTATAGAACATTTATGTCATGTATTAATATTATTGTACATAACACAACATATATTATGAGACATCAAGGATGCTAAATGTGTTATTAAGTATACCAGTATCAAGCATCTTCTCCAGTGCTTACAGGTAATTTCGTTGTTTTTGGCCAATGTCCTGGGCTATAACGAGTTGCTAACGACTAATAAGCTTTCAGTCTAGTCCATACTAAAGCTGAAAGAGATGTAACAGCCAGCTCCCTATGCCAGCCTTTACATCAAAGACAATATGGCTCAGAGGGATAACAGTGATGGAGCTTAAGATGTTATAACATGCTATTGTGATGCAGAGATTGGTGAGACCCCTTTGCAGAGACTATTTCTAGCACTGCCAATCTGTATTAACTAAGTCATTAGAGTTCTCTGCACTCTGGGCGAGAAGAATCAAGTCGAGCTAAAATCAAAGTTTACTTTACTACCTGGTAATGATAATGTGACTAATTCTGCACGTCTTGAATTTGACACATGAAGCATGAAATTCATTAGTTCATCATCAGCAACTTTACAATATATCTTGAGACCTTCCTATAATGCTCAAGTAAAATATTTGTATCTTCAATTAAACAAAACAAACAAACAAAAATATATATATATATGTTAATGTATATATTAATATTAATGTCACTATACGTAGGGTATCACTGTGGGTCATGCAAATAACATTTTTAAGCAGTACAGTTACTAAATAGCTTATAACTCAAAACTCATATAAACTCACATTTATAAATTTGAGTCCCTGTTATTTTTTTACATTAGCTGTGGATGTGTCAGTGTGATTGTTGAGAAATAGACCTAGATTTTTTAAATGTTCTCATTATTGGTAATATTGTAGCACATTATAAACAATTAAGTGTTCAAATACTGGTTATAAATGCTAAAAAGACTTGTAGCTGAAACTGTAGCCATCAGTGGCTCTGGAGGGAATGCAGCCCTGCAGTTTGAATGGAGTGATGTACCCTGTGGAGAAGTGCATTCTCACTTTTCCATATTAACAGTTTTCAATGCAAATCAATAATGTATGCTTGCTGGCAGCTCAGCAGTGCTTAGCAGTCATTTTTCAGACTGGTACACCCAGCAGTAGGCAGGCACACAGTTAGGAAGCAGTTTTGCTACATCTCTGATGATAAGTCCCCAATGAAGGAGTTGTAGGACACCAGTGGGGTCCAGTGTAGAATATGCCATGGCTTTTTTTGTCTAATCGCGTCACTGCAGAGAAGACAATTGGCAATCTCAGGATCTCCTTTTGAAAGTTACTTTATCTGTTAAAATGCCAGCACCTTTTTAGTCAGTTACAGGAAATAACTGAGGAGTGACAGTAAGTTACATCACATGATCTTGGAGGAGTAGACAATCACACTTAGTGCTTAATTATGTTTTTACTTTCATGATTAAAAGCTGAATGTGACATAATCAGGTAATGCTCATTGGCAATGAGTATAGCACTAACACTGCCAGATGATGTGCAGTGGGGCAATCCAACAGTACAACCTCCTGAACTCCAACCAGGCTTTACAGTAAATTAAGATGCCCATGCTTGTTTCCCCGTCATTAACATCATAAATCAGAGATGTCCAAAGTATTTCAAGTCTGACTGTGAAAACATGGTGTTATATGTGTGTATGTTTTTCTCTTGTCCACTTCTTTCTCAGTTATTGACTTGCGAACTTAGCCACACCAGGGAGTGACAAATAAAGAACACCATGCCCCTGAACACAACCAGTCAGAGCACAAGTGTCAAACTAGTCTTTGGGATCAGTTACAGTTATATCATAGATGCATATACATTTAATGCTTCTTTTTCCTGTTTTGTAAGGTCAGTGAAGAAACATAAAAAAATGACCAAAGCGTGGACAAAACACCGATACCCTGTAGCGCTGACACAGGTCTAGCAGCTGTCCAAAACAACAATTTCCCAAAAGGGATCAATAAAATATTCATTATTATTATTATTATTATTATTATTATTATTAATAAATGTTTCGTCATGGCTCCACCTGCAAACAACATAGACAAAATGCATCTCAGGGTTAATGTGGGAGGGGGATGAGGCTCCTGAACAAATTCCTTTAATTACTTTAACCAATCTTCACTTACACATTTGGCTCAGTAGACTCTCTAATTACCTTAGCCATGGACAATAATGTGTGCTTCTGGGGGTTTCAGTTAAAAGAAACCGGAAGCCTAACCGATTTTTTTTCCTTTAACCATTTTAACTAGAAAAATAAGGAAGACTTTTTACACGGCTTTACCACTCAGCTGAGACAGATTTATGAAAATTGATGGTGCATGCTGCCACCTTTGGATTCTTCACACTGCACCCCTCTCCCCCAGATACATACTTACAGCATGCCCAAAAAATCTGAGTCACTGATAGAGTATTGCTGCCACTTACCTCTTCACCACGATGTGACAGCAGTGTTTGTCTGGACAAGAAGATTATGGAAGCTACTCACGAGTCCCCCTATGTTCCTATGCCGGTGTAAGGAGGGACAGAACTTGACTCCGCAGAGCCATGTGAGTGAGTGTGTGAGTTTCATTGGACTCAGTTTCAGTGTGAGATTCTCTAAAACTTCATCATAACACTGTGGCTCCTCATCACGAAAGGTCATTTGGAGCTCATGGCTCTAAGGTGTGGCTGGGTCCTCCACGGCATTTATATTCTGAAGACAGAAACTTATGTTATCCCTGACCTCAAGTACTCTATATTAATTTCACACTACTTAAGTTTCTGAGCAAAAAACATTGCCTCCACAGTACTGACACAGGTCGTATTAAACTGTAATACGCTTCAGCAGTCTAAAAATGTGAAACAAGAGTTTAAAGCATTGACACATTACACTGTCCTGGAGCAAGGCAGGCAGTGCATTATTCGGTTCGTCAGCCTTCTCTGCTTTGGGATGTAAAGTTTAGTTGGATCCACCAATTTTAAACTTGGCTACATGGCTATTTATTCATGGCTATTCATTTACAATTGAATTTTTCTCTATTTTTTTGAAAACATAAAAAATAACTGTAAGACAGCAGAAAAAAAACTATTTAAATGTCAATATGTCAGGAAGAAAAAGCTAATTTATGGGATCTGACATCTGAAAATAAATAGGTGCACCGCAAGGACGTATTCTAATCCCTATTATTTTTGCTTTATGCATGTACCCTGTAGCAACATTATACTACTACTACTTCTATTACTACTACTACTACTTCCACCGAGGAAGTTGTTGTCAGGAAAGCCCTACTATGGGGTTTTGAGCTACCTGCCTCTTGTTTTTATCATAATAAAGTCACATGTATTGCTATCTAGGTGATAAACAATGTTAGATCTTTGTTTCACTAGACAACCCCAGATCTTTTTTACCATTTGTTTTACCAGCATAATGTATTCAATGTATTTCTTTGCTACCATCATTAATGGTGTGTTTTGTGGATTCAATTACACACAGGTGATTAAGGTTATACAGTATAGCGACAACACCAAACAAAAGTTTAAATAACAGTGACTCTAATAAAACCCCAAACAGCTCTTTTTTTTCTTGAGGCCAGTTCTGTCACTCGATACAGACAACATTGCAACTAACAACCACACATTTTCTCTGCCTTTTCTAACCCTCAAATGTGAGATTAAAGTCTTCTCAAGCCTTCTCTCACTGTAACTGAACGGTTTAAGCTGAATATAAACCACTGCTGATCATTCAATCAAGATCAATTTTAGGATAGATGTTATGCAAGGATTACCCATTCCATCTATTCCATGTGAGAACTTCTAGCACTAACCAAATGCCTTTAAAATATGCACAATGAAGTCTACGGTGTAGTCATCCCTCATTTTCTGGTCAAGGAGATACACAGTCAAGATTGTAAAAGCAAGACCCCCTCACAAGGTCTCAGTGCTCTCTTTATCAGAGTGTGATGTGAATGTTAACAGAGTCTGGCTAGAGGTATGTGGTGAAATCTGCCCTGCAATGCTGTATGCAGAACAATAAATCAGTGGAATGTTAGGTTGGCCTGAGTCTCACAGTCCCCCTGGAGGGCAAAGGTAAATATCAAAAGCCTTGATGTTTACCTGTCAGACAGAGGTGAGGGCTGCTCATGTCTTTGAGATTTTCAGTTCATCTTTTTCACTGGTTGTGAAGACCAGTTTTATATATTTCACCACAAATTGAATTATTATTTTAAAGCATCTTTGGCTCTTGCTATAGTAGTCACAGAAAGGGAAGTTGTCTCACTTTGGCTTTGTTCCTGAATGCCATTTTTATATTCTATGTTTTCTGTCAGGCAATCTGGCTTTAACAGTTCCATTACTTTTTATAACAAGCTGCCAGCACCATTGATGTAAATAGCTGATGATTTCATCTTTAGCACAAAATGCAGACATTTTCGTGTTTGCATTTTGTTTCAGAGGGGCAATGAAGGGGACTCTTGGATATTGTTTCATCCATTTGGGTTCACCATGAATTGATCCTATAACTGATCAGTATGCAAAGTAGCCAAAGGCTTTAGAAGACAAATAGCAGTAGAAAAAAACAGGAGGAGGATGATTCAGAAGGAAATGAAGTGGAATGACCCAGCCTGAGATATTTTACATTACAGTGTTATGAATGTCAGGATGTGCCTCCTTTTTGTTATTACTTTAGTTCACACAAAATCACATGAACACTGTAGTTGACAAACAGACAAGAGTAAGAAACAGCAGCCTTCATTGTTTTTCAAAGGGTAAAATATAAAGGGAGAGACAAGAACCAGTATGACTGTTTTGGGAGTGTCTAACAGCTATAGACATTCTATATTCATATACTGTATGGTTTCCCCTATGTCCTCTATCATGAACCTTGCACCTGATTATTCACTAATTTCTTCAGATTTTACATGTAAAGATATAATTCACTTACATTTCTTTTACATTTCAAGTGCAAAAGAGAATGTGAATTATTTGTGCATGTTGTGCCTCTTAGACTATGTTAGCTTTGTTTAACACTAGATATTTCAATCGCTGTCCTGTACTTTTAAACTGTATTTCCTAAGAATATTTTCACTTACTTCTATACTTTACTAAGCTCTTATAATGTTTCCTCAGGGAAAAAAATCTATTCATAACATCACATAATTTATTGTCTTTCTGTTTATTACCCTTCAGTCTGAGTCTAACAAAAATTTGAATGTTTTATTGTTAACTTGAGGCAAAAAGAAAAAATGTTCAATGCAACATTTTGATCTGACAGATATCTTCATGAGGCATTGACAACAGAACACCATAAAGGAGCAAAACAACAAACCGATTCATCACTCAGGTAGTTCTCAATCTGCATGATTGAAAGTCCCATATGGAATGGAAACAAAGCATGCTTCTGTGAAGAGAGAAAACACAGACACACATTCAAAGTTTCATACAAAAAGACATTACATGTAACACTTTCAATTGTTAATTACTTTCAAAGTAGGTTTCAAAAGACAGATGAATGCATCCTTATGGAAGGATCATATTTCACCATTTTACATGGCTTTTGTTGCACTAATTAAAAAGATTTGTGGTTCTCAAATGGCTATCTTCTGTGCTTATCATCTCAAATGGTTTTTCATTTAGGGACCAAAAGACAGCCGAGATAGTATAGCAGATTGTCCATAAATCCGTATCTTCTCCCAGCCACACATTGTAGTGTCTTTGAGCAAGACACTGAAGACTCAGCTGCCTTCTCTGAAATCTTAGCTGTAACATTCCTGCTAAAGGGGTTTGAGAGAGGAATACATTTAGAAATAAACTAAATAATAGTATAACTACTTTTAGTAGACATAGAAAAATCAAACAGAGCTGCGAGTAACACCGGTTTCCTCTGGGAGTAAATACTGTAGATTTCTAAGGACCAAAAAATGTTCAATGTCTTGTTAATCTTGATATGTATAGATTGTACAGATTACAAAAGGCTCCCATTGAACATCTGTTCTTAAGCTCCTTCTGCAGTAAAGAATAATGAAATGTTCATGGGCAGATTTGAACTTGCAATCATGTTGATGTGTGACAGACCAACGCAGCAGGGAGCTTTAAAGTTCCAGCTGATAAAAAAGGGACATGCTGCACCTAAATTTTAATATTACTTGAAAAGCAATTTTATGAAATTTGGGAAGGATTCTGCTCATGTTGTATATTTGACAACCTCAAACAGGTGCCGTTGCATGTCTGCCAAATGGACAGCCTCATATCTGCTTATGGTCTGCAGTGAAGCATGACTAAAACTTTTCTGGCTATAAGAACCATTTGCAGTTTCTACCAGAGGCAAATGATTACACTAAGCCGTGAACTGTGGCTTAAGGCCCCTCTGGTATTCAAGACTGACTGACACTGATGAGGTAACTCTGCAGCTGATGACTCATGGAAGCATTTCTGACTCCAGCCATGTCAGTATTGAAAAAGACATAAAAAATACTAAACATGATAAATGGAGGTGGATGGAAGCATATTATGTATGGCCTTGTTTGCAAGAAATTAACATATATTTGTTTTATAGAGAAATTAACTGTAAAAAGGATATTAAAAGGAAGATTTCCAGTCAGTGGAAGAAGAACTTGAACTCTGGATGGCAGTCTTCCGTGAAGAGCTCTTCTGATGTAAAGAAAGTGTATTTTCAGCCATCACATGTAGCATAGCTTTAGTATAATCAGCAGTAATACCTGTAATTTCAATTGTTTACTTTTGTTAAGTGATGCTGATTGAAACTGAGTTTGCCTCCCTCCGAAACCCCATCAGACCTTTATTGTCTTTAAGCTCCAAATCACTCCCAGACCTTGCTGTGGAATGTTAAACACGCTGATCAGTTCAGTCTCAAAGCAGCTTGGAGAAGTAGCTGTGTCTCCGGTCACTGCCGCAGGTAACCTTGGCACTGAAGAACGCCCAAATTGATACTGGAAGGAATGAGGAGCTAATTTTGCTTTCCATCCTCCTCTCTACTTTCACCTCCTGGCGAGGATTACTCTGTAATTTATGAGTCTAATCCATATCTAGCTTGACCACCTTTTTGACGTGGGACTTCTTAAAATGAAATAATATAAAACCACTGTTCGACTCCTGATCACTGGTTGTATTGTGTGTGTCTGTGTCAGCATGAGATGAGAAGGTATTAGGAAAAGTTTAAGTAGCAAATGTTAGACTATTATTACAAAGATCGTCCATTAACCATCTTACACATTACAATCTACGCTGAAGTGTCTCTTAGCTATTATATCTGCCATTGCATTTGTATTTTGTGTTTCATAGCAGACTAGAAATTTAACAGAACCTTGTTGTGATGTGAACCTTTCTCCCTTAGCTTGTGTCTGACGCTGGTTACAGTTAGTCTTTCTCTTCCTAGCTTTGTAACTCTTTCAGAGGAGTCATAGATGTCTTGCTGCTTTCCTTCTTGCTGGTCATTCTCAAACACTGAGGTTGGCCTGCTGTTGGCAGATTTATGGTAAAGCACTTTCCACACTCCCTCCACTTCTTATTAATAGCATATTTAACTGTATTATCAAACATAGTTAGTGACTTGGAACCATTCCCCGATGTATGTTTTGGACACCTTATGTTTTTCAAAATGTTTATGAAGAAGTATCTGTAATTAAAAATGCAGATACACATGTATTTACTAGATAGAGGAAACCCAGTTTATGGCAGTCCATCTGTTCCTAAGACCTCACTCAGATATGCAAATGTTAACCACATGGTGGCACTGTAGAAGAAAAGTCTGTTTATCAAATCCATTATGATGACTGGGAACCATAAATGTCTGTGCCTGTTCATGTGTCAGATGTACTGATTGCGTAAGCAGAAAAGTGAAGTATATGATAAATATAAACCTAAATCTAAATCTTGTCAAGTGACCTTATCAATCATATCTATTTTCCTTTTTGCTTAAACTTTCCCAGCACCACTATTACTTGTCTGTTTAATCATTTGTGTTTGTCCCATCACCTGTCCCTCATGTTTTAGTAATTTTGCCTGTAGCTAAATGACAGAAGCAGAGCCAGACAGACATATAAAATAGACAAAGGGAATTGATTCAAGGTAGAATAAAACAGAGGAACAGATGAAACTGCATCCTACTGACTCCCCATAAACAATAGAGCGGAAGATATGAGGGCATGAAGAAGAATATCAACTTAAATGTCTCACTGTATTCCCACCCACTGGTGGCTGCGCACACACCTCCCAGGTCTTCCACAGAAGTGTGTCCTGCATTTCTTGTTCATCACAACACATCCTTTTGATAAATAGTAAGGGCAGGAAGGAGGTTAAGTGAAGACAAAGTAGAAGCACTTGAGATCTCACACTCGAGAGAAAGGTTTGGTTAATTTAAAGAATAATGCCAGTTATAAAAATATTAGCGTCTGAGCCCCTTTGGAAGACAAAGAAAGTCTAAGAGGCAGAAGCGAGAATACAAATATTAGGTAGTGTCTGTTTCATTTGTGAGAGCCTAAACTTTAGTTTTAAACCACTGGAAAAATCAATAGCTGAAGACTAACTTGGACCGTCTATCTCACTTAACATAAAGAGCCATACTACTGTCCGTGCCTAATGGCCGGGCGTTGTTTACTAGACTTGGAGCAGAAGAAAATGCATACGAGATTCTAATCAAGTAATGTACTCTAAATAAAAAAAACTAAGTAATCACAATTGAAATGGCGGCTCCTTGGCTGCTACTGTCTAATCCATAGCAGTGCAACCATCTCATTAACATATGTCTAGTTTAAACTTAGCTCTTCTTTACATGTGTGTTCCTCATCACTATGGTCATTTTTATATTGTGTATAGGGTATTAACCATGTGGCTACAGGCTGAACAAAATTAAACAATAGAAAATAACTGGATCGCGATTCACATTCAAAGCCTGATTCAATTGACTGATGACTTAAAATATAAAATATATCTGCACCGAAAGCAAAGGTTGTGGGAGAAGATCCAGAAAGCTGCACGCTAAAGGAAGAACGCTGTAGCAATTTCTTTTTAATTGTCATAGAGGAGAAAATATGAATTTGTGAATGTCCATTTATATTTTGACCTTCATTTTTATGTAATTCGAACAGCAATTTGTGGTTGAGTATTGTAAAAAGTGATTAATGTAAAGGTTCTGTAAAAAGTTATGTTTATTTTAGTGTTACCAAAAATAAACCAGCTTCGTTGACTGACAGGACTTTGAACATGTTTACAATCCAATTTGGCTGTAGTCTTCATTTCTGAGCCAGAGAAAAGTATCGGCAAAATCTAAATAAAGAAAGTAAGGGCAGAAGAGGTTAACACTGTTTTTCGGTAAAAGACTTCCACAAAGTGTCTAAATACACAGTGAGAAATTTGCCAAGAGTAAGAAATACACATTAAGTCAGTCTATTAGGTGCTAATATAATCTATTACATACATACAACATATTGCTAAGAACTAATGCTAAGCATACAAATTAATTCATGGAAAGGACTGAAGCAGTATAGCTATAACCAAATAGTTTCATAGGTTTGGGTTAGGGTTAAAAACCGAAGGGTATTTGAGTGATAAGTTGTTTTAAATGCAAAAGCTACTTGTGTGAAGTCCATCCATCCATCCATTCATTGTCTTCTGCTTATCCGAAATCAGGTCGCGGTGGGTGCTGGAGCCTATCCCAGCTGCCTTCGGGCGAGAGGCGGGGTACACCCTGGACGAATCGCCAGTCCATTGCAGGGCCAACACAGAGATATACAGACTCACTACCATGCACACTCACATTCACACCTACGGACAATTTACTGTGACCAATCAACCTAACATGCATGTCTTTGGATGGTGGGAGGAAACCGGAGTACCCGGAGGAAACCCACGCACACACGGGGAAGACATGCAAACTCCACACAGAAAGGCACCCGGCTGACCCGGGGACTCGAACCCGGGTCCTTCTAGCTGTGAGGCGACAGTGCTAACCATAAAAGAAGGTTACGTTTTTCTCTACATTACTAGTTTATGTTGCTTGTCTTGCTTGTGATGCTTCATTCGGTCTGGAATGTTCTGCATGTTCCCTGAGTAAACCATAATGGGCGCAAGCATTGTTAACTCTTCATTTCTGAGACTCCAGCTACAGAAGGGGGAGAGACTGACGAGGGGTCACACAAGGAGAGGAAACGAGCCAAGTCTGTTATCTGGAGGGAGCACTGGAGGGAGACGTCCGTCAGTAACACAAACATTTATTGACGGATTATACAGTGTGCCTGAGTTCAAACATGCACATGTACAGTCACAGCTGCCTGCACACACTCACAGTAACACATACACTATATCAGTCAAGTGGAAAGATAATGACAAGCATATCTTTAGCCTCTTAACTCCGATCTAAAACCTTAAAACCTGCTAATAAGTGAAAATGAATACTTGATTAGAAAATAACCAGCCCAGGCTCATTGGAATGGTATGACACTTGAGATTTTGAAAGGGAGAAATAGACATTTCCCGTCTCACATTATGTAACCAGATAATTACAGTTGCTACAGTGACAGCCTCTCTAGCTTGCCAGTCCTCCCTGCTGAGTCAAGTGTGCAAATCCAGGCTCGGAAAGGCTCTTTCTTCATCCTACCAACCTTGTGGATTCCCACTAGAGAGTGTTTCTTATCATGGTGGTGCCATGACCAACCTAACCACCTTGTGACATCCATTTCATTTTTTAACAACAGGCTTTGTTAGGATTCTCAAAATGTGACACTCTGTTGATTCAGTCTGCGGTATTTCAGAGCAAATCAAATCTTAATGTTTATTATAGGTATTTCTCGACTATTTTCTAATGTTTCACAATTGGAACCAATACTTTAATCACTTTATACAGAACAATGAAGTCACCAAATGATGAGGGAGGGGAAGGATATGAGAAAATAGTTGAAATGATCCAATTACAGTGAAAGTAGCACCTGGGGAACGCATAGAGAACCCAGCATACATCTATAACACAGTTTCATGTGGGGTTTGTTGATGCTAAACCTGCATTATGTATTTGAACCTTTCTTTTAAGATGTGGATTGGGCTGAAAGGGAGGTTTCTCAAAACCCTCAACCTTTAAATCATTGGATTAAATGCAACAAAAGGCTTCGTTTTCTTTCATTGGCCTGATTCTGAGCTCTTTGGTCTGCAGAGCCAGGATGCCTGAAGTTAGCATAGAGACACAGAGGGCTGAGAAGACATCAGTAAAGAGACAGCCCTAACCTCCTTCCCACCTTACAAGTACCCAGTCATTTCTAATGAAGTAGGGGGACGACTATTGTAAAATTAAAATATATCTGCTCACTCAGGGATGTGAAGACGTTTGCGTGGTTTGGTCTTTTACGTCTTGAACTTTGCAACTTTCTTTACATAAGCTAAATCTGACATTGCCTGCAGCAATTACTTCAAAAATACAGCCACAAGGATCCTTTCCGGCGCAAGGATGAGAGACAATATTTCCCCAGCCTCTTTCCTTCAGTATAGAGTGCAAAGTAAAATCAATCATCTCATGTAAAACAGAGGATTTGCAGTGTAAGTGGATGTGAGAGGGAGATAGATTGGACAACAGTCCTGAAGATAAACAATCTTCATTAAGACTGTGAATGTGGGATAACTTGTCAAGCACAAAACACAGAAGTGTTAATGTCAAAAGATTAAAAAGACAAGCTGTGATATGCTAGATGCTAAAAAAAATAGTGTGTTTTTGGACTGTGCCCGCTCTTAGTTTAGAAATGTTATTTGGAGAACAGAATTTTACATGATAATTTATTAGGTTACACTGGAAGTCATTAAATGGTTGTTCTAGTTATGCGTTTATGTGACTAACTGTGCTACTGTTGGTCAGTATATGTACCTACATGGGCACACAGACAGTAGTTTCTGACACACACTAGAAGCAGATTGTCAATTGCGGGATTTTTCTGACTTTTTTTAGGTGTTGAAAACTAGACAGGTACGTGGGATTTTGCACTAACTCAATGGACTACTTTTTTCATCCCAAATCCAAACATTCAAAAGCCTCCACTAGTCTAGATGGAGCTGTGGTGAAAATCGAGGCTGAAGCTCCAGACAGATTGACAGATACAGTTCCAAGGCTTGCCAGAGATAAGGCAGGACCCTATCTGTGTGTGACCACATTTAACAGGCCAGACCACAATTACTGATAAGCATATCCCAATAATATTGTTTGACAAGTGAGTTTGAAAAAGTCAAGTCGCATACCTGAGGTCTAAGAATGTAACTCTCCCAGGAGGAGAAAGAAACCGCCGCATTCACTCAATTTTTTAGTTTCATAAAAAAAATGAGGTCTCTTATATTGTCGGCAACGTTCTTCATATTTCTCAATGCACAATAATGGATGCACACGTGTTTATACCGATGCTATACCTGTTTGCTGATTGCTCTCTGTGTCTAACATTTTGGTTTGTTGGTGCCAGTGGAAAGATTGTGCTGGAAAGGGTGTCACATTCATTGTTATGCAGTCTGGCACGCCTGCATTGTTGAGAACTCACATAGCCATTCTGCACCAGAATTTATAAAACTATAGTCCGCGAGGGATCAGTCTGCCTGTCCAGAAGCTCCACATTTGAATTCAGCTGTTGCTGCGATGGAAGTTTCTCCACCGAGGAGTTCCTTTTTTTACTTAGGTGGCAAGAGGAAGCTCAACCACAATGCCATCATGATGCTTCACAGTATTCGTTACCATCTCCCACCTATCAAAGCCAAAGAGGATCTTCTTAATGAAGACAATATTGACCATTCTGCTAATGTCAGAACAGACTAAACAGAAGAACATACATTAAGTACTGCATAAGGGAGAAAAAAGACTGTGTGCTGACATATTTGCTATATCTGTGCTTTGGTTTGTACATTTCCTTTACACTAAGTGCAGGTCCTATGGAGCCAAAGGTGATTATCATCTTACAACCGATGATTTCTGAGGTTGAGTGCACTATTCTATCCGCTTGCGTCCACTGTTGAGCAAAAGCACATAGTAATTGAAAAGCTAAGCTGCTCTACAGAAATGAAGCATCCTTATCTTTAAAACCCATTTTTCTTCGCAGGAGCAGAAAAAAAGTCTCTGAAAGTGAAATTGTCTCAGAAATAAGGTGGTTGTTATTTGCACAAACAGTAAAGCTGTTGCCTCTGTTCAGCCTCCTGGCAATAACAGACTCTCACATCTCCAGGATTTCACCAGCAACTTTGATTCTGCTTCCTGGTTCATTGTTTAAAGAAGAGACACTTTTAGTACTGCTATAGAACCACTAAACCTGCTCATGTTGACAGAATGCCAATTCTGAGTTGTCATTGTCTGTGTAATAACTGAAACAGGATACTGTTTTGCCATTGCAGCAAAGTGAAACATTACAGTAAACTTGTCTCCTGCCACTCTGAAGAACAGTGTCGTTTTCACCCTGCTGAGTCACAGTCCCCACTTTTTCAGCAAAATGAAAAATCCCTGGCTTGACATCTCTCAGTCTGGCAGCTTGGAGGAAAAAGTTAGACGACAGCGAGCTCTCTTAAGCTGTAATTGTGATATCCACAGTGCACAGGCACCACCTGCAGACAAGACTCTCATTTGCATTTGTTTGAGTGATACAAACAGGATATGGCCTGTTTTAGCTCTGTTACAGGAGGTGTTTAGGGCTAGCGCTGCCTCCTCGCTTACCTTGGTATCCTCATTAAATCGACTTGTACAGCTCAGTGTACGTGCCAAGCTTTTGCCCAAGCTGAAATGTTTTTGTGCCACATGTATATGTGTAGAGAATATACTTCTCTTTTTGTGTCTGTTGCGTCAACTTTGAAAAATGCTTCTTGTTCAGTCTGAACACACTTTTTATTCTTTTTAGCATATAAATGCCCACTAGGAACCGGAAATTTGGTATTTGCATAATTTAATACACCTGTAGGGGTATGGTGGTGGAGGGATTTGGATTAATTATTAAGAAATTTCCTACAAATAAAGGTGTATTTCACAGCTAAGCTCTGAACATTGCATTCACAGCATTTGTGCAATGGCCACCGCAAAGTTACGTTTCCTTGCTTCAGTAAACAGGCAACGAAATGATAATGACCGACGGCAAAAAGAACAAATTAATTACTCTATGCACAATAGAAATTTAAAGAAATATATATTTAAGGTATTCGTAAAATTCCAGCACTTAGTTAGGAAAACATATTGTCTGTGTGTGTGTGAGTCTTTGTTTGAGATGTATGTTTGTGTGAAAATGTTTTCATGTGATTAATGGATTAGAGATGGTTGGAGATGGCGCTGTCATGTTAGATTATATGGGGTACCAAGCTTCACTGCTTCATCTCTCATAGATCATATCTCACATTCCTGCCAATTTTCTGCTCCAGCACGTGTGCTGCTCAAAGCTGTAGGCATGTGTGTGTGTGCGTCAGTGTGTCGGTATCACTTGAACGTGGTTTACAGGTTAAAGTTACTTCTGCGGTGTTGGAGTGTCCAGATAAAAAGCTTTGATTAGGCCTCAAAAGATACCAAATTATTTTATACCCTTTTCACAAGCTAAAGTGTCAAAAGAGAACTGTGATGAGAAGCTGATAGACACACAGCAAGAGATAAATAAATTGCAACCATAGTTCTGCACTTCTGATCTTTATCATCATCATCATCATCAACTTTATTTATTTATTTAATCACTTTAAAAACAACCACAGCTGACACACAGTGATGTACATTGGAACTACATAATCAAATTACATAAGATATAAATAGAGTCAAGTGACAGAAAAAGAAAAAGTAAAAGTGCATCGTAGCCTAACAGGTACTCTAACTTTAACAACCTTGTAGGTCATTTGTCCCAACCTGTTCATATGGCCAAAGTCACTGTTCGTTGTGAGAATGTGCCCACGTGTAGAGGAAGGCCTTTGTTAAGACCGAACCCCTTTTAATGTCAGACGCCAAAAATAAAGCTGCTGTCTCGCAACAGATTGGTGGCTGGTGTAGCGCGATGTTAAAAACGCTGGACAACAACTCTGCAAACAAAGTTATTTGATTTGGCTTAGGCATCTGCGTCAGGTTTAGGCAAAAATGAACTTGGTTAGACTTAATCACAATGTACGTTTACCTAAATGTTTCTGCTTCCTTCACAGTGTTTGCCTTCCATCACGTCGTCCTTTCAAAAACACAATTAGGTTCGACTTTCGACTTTCATTATGAACTAACAGAGTGAAATTAAAACAGCACTACAATTACATTAGCCTACTCTCTCTTAGAGGTGCTAAGTAACTATGTACAATTACTCAAAGAGAGGAAAGTAGAAAAAAAAACTTGAACACTACTACACAACAAATCTACGGTAAAAAGTATGGCAGCTTTTTCAACATAAAATAAAAGCATAGTTCCTTTAAATGGTGGGCACTGTGGCTTTAGTGGTATTTGGTAACTGACTTTATTAAAACAAAACACATGTAGAAATAAGTATTTCACAGCAATGAAACACGTTAGTACAAAAAAGGAAGAATACCACTAATGGTGCAACCACCTACTCACACGGTGTAGTGTCTGCATCTAATAACTGCATAAATAACCAAGATGCAACGTGAAGTTCAAACCCATGAATGTCACTCAAATAAAACTTAAAGAGTGTGACATAAAAAGCAGGAAGATTCTGTTTATATGCTCACTGTCAGTGTCATGTCCTCCTTTGGCCTTTGTGGGTTTATTTAAGTCTTTGTTCCTCCCTCATTTTGAACACTCCCCTCTCTCCACTCTCTCTCCCTTATTGTTTCCATCTGCTCTTCATTTCTAATTAGGCCATTCACTGTTTAAGCCCCTGCACTCTCTACCTTTGTCAATTCATCCCGTTATTCCACCCCTCATCACCATACCCATCATTACTCTCCTCACCCCATGTAAGTTGGTTTGGGTTTAGTTTCTGCTTTGTATCTTCTCTCTTTCACGTGCTCTTGGTCTCTCTGTTCCATTAGTCTACGTTTTTCCCTCTGCAGGTCAACCTTCCTGTCTCTTGTCTTTATTTTAGTCTTGTAGTTTCGCCTCCTCCCAGAGTGATTGTCTATTCAGTTTTACTCCCTAGTTTGTACATATGCACTGTTTTATTAAAGATTATTTTTGTTTGAAACCTCTCTTGTCCGGGTCTGCGTTCGGGTCCACCTTTCACTACAACCTACCTGACACTCATCTCTAAAGTACCCAGAATCCCTCAACGCCCGCATCTTCCAGGTCATAATAATATGGAAAAGACATCTTAACAATTTAAAGAACAGTGTTGGATGTCTAATATCCTTATTTATTATCCATATAATATTAGCATCATATTCTACATAGTTTAAACTGAGTACTTTTACCTTAGTACAATTTAGACGATGTACTTGTTTATTGAGTAGAATAAAATCAAGGGGCTATCCTGGTAAATCCTGTAATTGTTTTTCTGTTGTCTCCAACAAAAACATATTAAAAATCTAATGCATCCTATGCTCATCCAATTCAGTTTAGTTTGGGGCAGCTAGGAAATAAGACGAACGCAGACTGCAAACAACACATTGTAAAGTCTGCAGAAAAGACCAGTGGAACTCTTCTGCCCACCATTGAGGATCTGTACACAAAAGAACTCAAGCCCTGCGCAGAAAGCATTATTAAAGACTCTACCCATCCAGGCAACTGCCTCTTTCAAATTCTCCCCTCAGGCAGATGCTACAGATCCCCATAAGCAAACACAGAGGAGTAGCTTCATCCCAACTGCCCTATAAACAATGGTTGGATACAAATTCCTCCTTGTCTGTGTAGATCACCAATAAATCTGGTTATCATATAAAAATTCTCCCAAATTTGCTTGAGCAACCCTAAGAAGGTAAAAAAACACTCAAATTATTTCGTTTTTTAACATCTGTTTACCTTTAGGCTATAAACTCAGAGTATCTCTGACTCAAATATCATCATGTTTAGGAAATTTTTTCTGTAAATGATGATTTCTTTTCTTTTCTACACTGGTGATTCTTGTTCTTTTGTCTAAAGCATCATTATTCATCAACCACCTTGCTGAGGAGTTTATTTAGTTTGTGAATTGCAATAAAAATGTCCAATGTTTTTGAAACCAATAATTGTCGATACTTTGTATTTCTTGATTTCTCTATTTGCTTCTGGTTGTGTTTTTGCTTTGTCGGTTTCTTAGCGTGTTTTGTATAGTTTTCTAATTTGTCTATTTATGTGCTGATGATCTGATTTTTGTAATTAAAACATCCTAATATAAAATAAAGTACATAAAGTGTTTGTCTACACTATCTCTCACTTTACCATCTTTTTGAAAGCAAAGCTGATTCTATAACACCAAATGGATCAGAAACACAATACTGACATTATAATTGTGCTTTCTGTAGCTGGAAACAACATTTATTTCTATAGGGAAATATTTACACAAGCATGCAAGGCCTATCATCAAAATGTCAAAATTTGTTCTTATCCAAACAGATGATTTTGTACAAACAGGCGATTGTGAACTTCGGTGTCTGTCTACTGCCAATTTATACCAACTTTCTTCTTTTACCTTCACTGCATTTAATGCAGGAAGAACTTCAGTCCCCCCCCCCCCCAAAAACTAAATAAAAAAACTTTACTACCACAATGCATTGGAGAAAGGTTGTATATTGAGTTATTTTTCTAAACTGAATTTGTAAAAGACAGAGTAGGAATTCAAATATTGTTAGATGAAGTGAAATCTTAGATTAAAATCATTGTATTTATCGACTTTTTTTGTAAAATGTTATTCATGTTTTGCAATGCTCTTATGTTTTCTGATTTGTTTCTCTAATTGATTTGCTAAAACCTAAAATTGAATGTGTGCGTGGGATCATTCATAAGGCAACATGGTCTCATTGATTTATTTCTTGTCCGACATTGTTTAAAACAAATGCTGAGGCCTTGGCTGAGATCAATAGAATAATTCTGACAGAGGTGTTGGTTCAATCAATCAGGAACACTTTAGTGTCACATGCAATCATTCGTGTTGCACTTCAACATAGTGATCTGAGGAATTTTGAACATCTACAAATAATAGCTAAAAGAAATTCAAAAACACAACATCCATCCCTGCATGCACGACCAGCGAGGTGAAACGGCATCATCTTCCCAGCCAAGCAGTCGATGCGGTAATATATGATAATACCTTTGGAAAGCTTCCTCAACCCTTTCCAGTCAGTTAGAGTGGAGAGAACGTGTTCTTGTCCTGAACAAAAAATGATTTCTCCAGTTCCTCTATGTGCGGTGAGCAGGGAAAGAAGAAGAATATTTGCAAATGAAAAAAAAAACGCTGTAATATGAGTGGGAGGTAAAGGAAAACACGAAGAGGGCCCAGGAGACAAGGTCCTTCTTATCAGTCTGCAGAGTTACAGATACATAAGTGAGTCTATAGCTGCTCTTCACATGTCACAAATCATTTATATCTACTTCCTGTGGCCACGGGGAGCAAGCAGATCTAAGTGTGTGAATTTCCACTGCTGAGTATGGGAGACTCCTAATCCTGTCACTGACACTGACATGACACGACACTCACACTAAACACACACCACCACACACACACACACACACACACACCTGTCACACAGAGTTTACCAGTGCTGACAAATATTGCAGTTTTGGTGGAATGACTGAAAAGGGTGACACAGGGAAAAGAGATTGAAGGCTGTAAACATTGGGTGAGCACTCTACCCCTGTGAGAAAGTATTTAAGAAAGTATTTAGAGCAGATCCAACAGTTGCATTGGCGAGTGACAGTGAGTGTTCGGACACACTCAGCCTTTCAACAACCACGCGCTGCAAACTCTGCTAACGTTCAGTATTGAACTTTTTGGTTTTTGCAGTTACAGTTTCTCTGTTGAAATGTCATTCACAGCTGATGTTTTTCGACATGTCAATGTGTGAATTTGGTGGCATTTTCCTGAACTGTACTGTTCATAGTGCACATTCATGTGTGTCAAACATGGAGGCAGCAATTAACATAAACCCAAATGCTGAATAGACAGGAAGAAGAAGGTGACATGGTGTCCAAGTCTGGCACAGCAGCTCTCATTATCTGCTCATTTTGTCAGGATGGCTGCTGGTAAGCAGTGCTGGTGAGAATCAGGAGGCAGAGAGAAGATGAGAAAATGGTGGGGGCTCGGGTGTGGGCACGCAGGGACAGGAAGGAAGAGAAAAAGGCTCACAGACAAAAAAAAAAGAGGTTGAACAATTAAAATAATTGAGGAGGAAATGGGAGTGGATGAAGAAACTTAACCATATGTGTTAAACAAAGGAAGCGCAGAAGGAAAGAAGAAGAAATCAGATGACACAACAACATCAAGGTAAGCACAGAGAGAGAGAAAGAGAGAGAGAGAGAGAAAGAGAGAGAGAGAGAGAGCGCGGCACAGAGCATGAGAAACAGACACATAAAGACAAATTACAGCACAGCTCACTTACCTATGGGGAAAACTGTGCAAATATCAATATTCCTCCTCTCTGTTTGTCTCTCGCCATCCTATACTGTATACCATGGAGCCCAGAAGCCCATCAGTGTGAAATGTTTGTTTACTCAACTCTACCTCCTACAAATACTCACTAAATATCCTGTAGCTATGCAGGAATCCGTGTAGAGTCAGCATAATGTGAAAGGTTTAGGTGAACATTTGAGTGATGGCTTTCAGCGCTGACAGCGCGGGTTTGTGCGCCATCTCGAAAAGTTTACTTGTTGACTAGCCTAACTTGTAAACGCGACTGTAGCCGCACACACCTAAGCTGGAAGCTGTCAGAGGAAGCATTTGAAGGGGAGGTTTTGAAGAAACATTCAACTGGTATTATGTTCAATGGTGAAAACAAATTACCCACACAAATGTCTGGGTGGTATAATTTGTTCCGCCAAATTCATTGCTTATGCTAAACATAGCAGGAGCTGCTTCTTCTGAAAGAAACAAACCTTTTTTTATATTATGAACCAAAAAGCTTAAAGACGTACATAAGGCTTTTTGTGGTGTGGTGGTCGTAACACCATGTATACACAAAATGAGCAGCGTTTAACTTAAATCAATTCACTGTCTTACTGTGTTAACAAATGAGCATGGTTCCCTAAACTTCTATTGCTACTCCTGCTTTTGTGGATGTTGATTCTCCAAGATTAGGAGACGACTTCCCCTCAAGCTGTACGGTGCCACCCAGGCTCTCTGCGGGTTTCTGACTACCCAGCTTTATCACCTCACTACAAACCTGTGGGCTACAAGCAACGGCAGCACTGATCCAAAAAAAAAATGTCCACATTCCAGTCAAGAGTAATCGCAGAGTGTGAACTCTATTCCACGGCTTCAACCTCTGGCTCCGTCTCTCCTCCTCCCTCTCTTTTCTTTCATTCTTCCTATCAATATCTGTCAGTCCAGTTCAGCTGTTTCTCCATGCAGATCAGGATTAGGTAAAACTGAAGCACGGAATGACAAAAAGGATGAATGTGGACAAAGGTGGCGGCGGCGTGCACAGACTCTGAAACATGTA
Source organism: Microctenopoma steveboyesi (assembly GCA_032359275.1). Lineage (NCBI taxonomy): Eukaryota > Metazoa > Chordata > Actinopteri > Anabantiformes > Anabantidae > Microctenopoma > Microctenopoma steveboyesi. The sequence continues at coordinate 11,986,385 of JAUMHF010000014.1, read as the reverse complement.
GGAGCGAAACTTTTCTAAAGGGGAACACGTGCACTGACTCCAATGTTCATTTCAATAAAACTAGCAAATACCTTATGCATATGCATAAAAGGCTACTGTGTTTTTGTTAGGGATTATTTATTTGCTCTTATCATTACAAGCTCCTTGTGATGTGAACTGTGTAATCAAACACAAACAACACATCACAAGCCAGTTGCAATCATTTAAAGTGCATTTACTGTGTACACAAGTAGTGTCAAGTGAGAGGTCAGAGGTCAGACCAGTGGGTCACCATACAGCTGTGATAGGAGAAAGATCATATTAAGCAGCTGCACTCTCTCTGGGGAAAGGAGAAAATCACAAGAACGGAGACGCATCAGGAAGGAAATTCTCCTCGCATCACGGGTAAAAGGTTGAACACACTGTTAAATGAACAAACATCAGAGCTTGATAGAAATTATGACACCGTGGTTTTAAGTGTGAACAGTTCAGATGCGTGAATTTAAAAGCTGACGCTGTCAAGAGTCAAATTCCAATAATGGCCTGTTAAATGTCGCAAAGCCCTTGAAGGGGAAAACATTTACAAAAAGGTGAAGCAGAGCTCATGTCCAGTCTCCATCTGTAATTGCCCTTGTTGAAATGCAGCCATTCCTGCCCACACAAACACATCCCTCATCATTACTGAAAAAATAAAGAACTGTGCGTCTGAGTAACTAGCAGGTAGACGGAGAGCAGGCAGACTGCATCATTCTTCCTACAGATGGCTGTCTGATTTTGATACACTGATTGAAGGCAGGCTGCCATTTTGTGTTTGTTTATCATCATTACGTGAATTGACAGGGCCCTGGCATCATTTTGTTTCCCTGCTCTCTCCCTAACATGGACGAATGTTGGCAGACAAGTTTTGTTCCTGTCACTTCAGACTTGCTTGTTGTTGGATTGCAATGGAGATTCATGAGCTGCTGCACTCCCATAAGGACTCTTTATTGCATGTCTTGAAACCTGCCCCACAAGCACCATTAGGTTAAATTTTCAACCAGTTAACTCTGAGAACAAAATGTGAGTGAGAACGGACAAAAAGAAAAGGGTGAATTATCACATTAACATTGTGCTTATGACGTAGTTATTTGACGGCAGCTGGAAATTACATACTTCAGGTGATCAATTTCCATTTCTGTCAAATTCCCTTGACTTTGTTGACAAAGTTTTGCTCTGAGTGATGGACCCCGTAGTCACTATGTGCTGCACTGTGAAGTTAAAACAAAAATCACTCTATGAAAGATTCCTGAAAGTACAACACCCACGCAAATACTGAGAGCGTACCTAGAGACCGAACATAATTTCAGACCGTCATGCATCGGTGGGTTGCCTTGATGAGTTGTTGTGTATCACATAAATACAGCAAAGTAAACAGTAGCACATTCTGCAGAAGAAATATGTCATGGAAAGATATTTTTTCCTCATAGTGACAACCCCCCCCCCCTCGCTTTCTCTCTGTAAAGATGCGCTACCATTCAAAAGTTTGTACTTAGAAGTGTCTTTATTTCTTAAATGTTTCTTGCAGAGTGAAATAACCAAAAATACCTTCACCATAAACACCGTATAGACATAATTATCATAGTTAGACATTGCTGGGATATTTACATAAGCTCGTGATTAGCATGTTGTTGCAGAGCAACACAAACTAGCTCTAACAAAAAAGAGCGTGAGGCCACGGAGCACAAATGAGGACGAGGACCAGTACATCAGAGTAACTGGTTTGGAAAAAATGCATCTTGAGCTGGAAACTTCAATAAATGGTGGCTGCAAAAGACCTGGCATGCAGAACTTCCGTGTAAAGAAAACGACAACATTGATGAGACACAGATCAAATGAGAAGATGCAGGATGAGTGTTTGACTTATCGAGCACAGCAGGAGGTCTGGACAGGACATATATTTGGTAGGCATTTTAAGGAAATAAGACAAATAATAGCGCAGAAGACACATTTCATTGTAACAAGGAAAAAATGTAATCAATGGCAATAAAACGGATTCTTCTTCTTCTTCTAATAAGATGTGACAATGACCCAACAACACACAGTTTGAAACTAAGCAGCAGTAAGGTGGTGCCCTGTCTACGAGGAAGTGAATGCAAACTTCTTGTTTGCTTCTTGTTCTATCTAGAGTTTAATTATCGTCCTTGTCCATAATTGTCTCTTATCTGATAATGATGTTTTGAATGAATAATTTGTGGTTGCAGTAGATATGCCTCCACATTTATAGTTTCACGTACATTCCCTCTTCTGCATCCCTCATTGTTCATTCTTCAGCCATTCCCCCGCTGAGTGAGACTCCTGACTGACTCCCGAGGTCACCTCAAGTGTCAGTCTCGGTAAATAATGAGCAAGCTCTGGAGGCTGGTTAGTAAAAGAACAGAGCATAAAGCTTGCTATACTATATGCCATCTGTGAATTTACTTTCGAAATGGATGGTTTAAAGCCCTCGTGCATATACAGCAATTTATCACAATTAACAGCAGTTACTGTAGTCCTGCAGTTTTGTGAGTAGTGCTAATTGAAATGCTCTTTCTCTCTCACCCATCCCTGTCACTACATTTTTGTGCTCACGATCTGGAAGAAAGAGAATATGATACAACAAGTTTCATCAGAGGAATCCAACAGTCCGTCCTTTCCTATCAACGTTGGTTTCTCCGCTGCAAAATGTCAGATGAATGACTAATTATTGCAGTCTCATCTATCACTGTTTTATTTATTTACAGCCCTGCTTCAAGTTTGAGGCTCACACACAGAAACCCAATACAATTTTTAGTTAATTATACGTAAACCATGTTTGTAAGAAAAAAAAAGCAAAAAGAAAAAACTTGAGTTAAAGTGATAGATGCACCAAGGCAAGAAATTGAACTGCCAAACATTAGCATTTGATTTATGGAACTGAAAATGTGCCCCTGACAGGTTAAAAGGTTTTCTAAGTGTGAGATGCAGATAATTTCTCACATACATCTTTTTACTTCCACTAGTGAATGAGGCTATGGCATTTTATTTAAGAGATGCACACACACACACACAGGAGTGACCATGATATAATGAAATAGGATAGAATGTTACATAACTTTTTAAACTTTTTATAGTAATTCAGTCGACTATAACCCCGAACGTGTACAAAATCTCCTTTTTTATTGTCGTGTGATTTTTTTGGGGCATATTAATTAAAACAATTAATACACAAATACAATACAGACAACTATAGGGGGATAATTCTCAATTAATGCAAAGTGGTTGTTACCAGTGCTGCTTCCTCTGAATCCCTTTCCTTCCCTATCCTCCACTTTATGTTATAAACACTTGACAGAAAAAAACCTTTTCTCTTCTCCTGCTAACACGTGAAACATTGCCTACATTTAAATAAGCGATCATGTGTGACATTAATTATTTTCTGTCATTTAAGATGACAGAAAAGATAACAATGTCTGGTGCAAAATGTGCAGCCTTTCTTTTTACTTGCCTGGGGCATCATATGAAGATTCATCACAAAAGTGGTCATGCAGATGGTTTTCATGTGTTTGTTGCTCGAGAACATTTCATATTCATCAAAATGCTTTTTTTAATTGCTGCCTAATCCCATCAAAGACAGATTGTTGTGGATTGTAGAATGTACTTTATCTTTGGCTTTTAAGGATGTTGTGACTGATGCTTAGTAAAGTCTCTGCACAATATTATGTTATAATTCATTTTTAAGTCTGTTTGCATGGATATTTTTCTATTCTATTTTAGGAAAGAAAATATAAAAATCAACTTTGAGTTGATCATTACAATTTTAATTGTCCATGCAGTGTAACACAGTAAGTGCATTTTGTCTGGAAAGCAGTAGGCAGATAGGCTAAGCAGCTCCTGCTTACAGCCAGGTAAAAATGCCCACTCCAGAACTGGCCTGCTCGGAGAATTTGCTATTAGGAATCCCACTTGTACTCCAGCTAGCACTCAGACGCACTGTTGGACATGCTCTTGGTCAGGCAGGACAATGCAGCTCGCTTTGAGTGGAATAGAAATGGTTTTAGTCTTAATAGACAGCATATACCAAAAGATTTATGACATAATAGAATTAAGCATTTTTCTTCCATTTATTATAGGAAGAGTCAGAAATACTAGTAGATGAAATAAGAGCCCCCCAAAAAAAGGTTATCCAATTTGAACCATATTGCAGTGACTTCTTGATCTCAGTGAATCCAAATTTCAGGATTGACAATAAAGTAAAAGCCACAAGAAATGCAGCCTAACCCTAATCCTACTCTGATAAATAAAAATCTTGTTAACAACACAAGACTGAAAACAACTGAATTTCTCCACATGGATATCTGAGGTGTAATTATCTGTATGAGTCTCAGGTTGCCTACACTTGCCAGCAACAGCTCATTCATCACACACAGCAGTCCAAAGCAACTGTTCATCCTGTAAATCGTCCAAACTGCAGGGATGAGATATACAGTACGTGCTTTTTCATGACTGGAAAGTGAGAAGGTGTTAGAAAACGTGTACTTTTGAAAGTATACACTATAAAGTATCACAAAATAATGAGAAGGGCAAACACAATGAAACAACCATTTGAAACTTTATTCTTATTTAAAGCATTCGGTGTTACTGAGCAGTGTCCAGATTGGAGCCAGCAAGCCAAATCCATTTGTGGATAGGGCTCTTTGACCGCTTCCATTTCATTTCCCAGTATGGGATCATTTTGGTGTTGTTTGTACCAAGTAGAGACAGACAGAATTGTTGGGACGAAAGCACCTCTCTGGTCAAAAACAATTTTCTTCTCAGATAGGTACGAGTCAGATGTGAAATATCATGCTTTTTCCAGAAAGCTCTTAAAGTTACATTACACAGAGCAGTCACAGAAGATGATCACTTCAGGCACCAGAGGCTGAGTGTTCTTGTTATCCCTCTATGTGTAGCTTCAACTTTATCTCCCAGTGCACACAACACAGTATCCACTCAAACAACGTAAACAGTATGTACACTATCACCTCTCTTTATTTCACCTGGGGCTCCATTTGCAAACTATCAGATAGTACACTGTGAGAGCTTCTACGTCTAGGTTCTTCAAGTGGAAAGAAATTGACCATTGTGCTATCTCAGCGTATTGCAATAAGTAAAGTTTTTATGTGATACTCTCCTGAGATTCTTCCTCAAAGATGAAAATTAGTCTCCTTTATAATGCAATGGCAGCACAGTTTTAGGTCAAGACCACTAGTCAGTGGTGGGTGGCTGTAGAAAAGTGTGAAAAGGAAGACGGTGTTTGATGCAGGGTTGTAACTACACTTTTCAGGAACCTAAGACTATATTTAAAATATATTTTTTTGATGAATTAATTAATATTTAATTTTAAGGCTATAAAAGGCTTTTAGACAAACAAGCTATTAGTTTTACATGTAGGATTATAAAGGACATAGAAGTTGGGCAGCAGATGGAGGGGCAAGGCTCCACAGCAGGGGGTGCAGTTGCCAATAATATACTGTACAGTTACATATTTAGCTGCAGCAGATAGGGGCTTGTCCTGGATAGCTCAACTGAAAATGACCAAGACCAGTCTAGGCCATAGTTTAACTAACAAAGTGGGACTGAGAACTAGAATTAAAAGACATATTCCTCAGAAAGTTTCCTCTTTACTCTCCTGTTATATTTTATAGAGTTTAGTACATAGTGAACATGTGGCAAATAATCCCTAGAATTATCTTCATATGCTGGGCCTGGTGTTAAACATGGCTTTCTTCCCCTTTGAAGGTTTTCCTCCATCTCTCTTAAACCTTTTTTATCCTGCTGTGATTCCTGGAATCTTTACCCCTTTGTACCAGTCAATCAATCCCAATCTCTCGCTTTCTCTCTCTGTATTTTGTATTTTCTCCAGTAGTGGTGAAGGTCTGAAGAGACAGAATGCTGGATATGAGGAGTTCATGTCCAGTAATAGGCTATTATATTTCTCAGACAAAGTGTCACTGGTTCCCAGCTCGCCTTGTCACTCAGTCCCTCTGTCAATATAAACCACATAATCAACAGAAAATGGCCAATTCTGCAGTGAGACAGCTATTCTTTGTGTAACATTCACACGCACCAGTATTGCACACACGCCTCACCTCGCCTTTACTCCACCGCTTCACCTTAGAATGAATGGAAAGTTCAACACATAACACAGGCAGCACTGACTGTATCCAGACACATTTGAAGAGCAAAGGCCAAAGTGGTTGCATTTTTAGGGGGGGGGGGGGTGGTAA
>JAUMHF010000014.1:11954685-11980133 GCA_032359275.1 Microctenopoma steveboyesi | reverse complement strand
CCCCCCCCCCCCACAGTCTTGTTAACATGTTGAATTATGAAAAAAGCTTAAAAACCAATTCATGTTTATGTCATAGTAACACCTTTATGAGCTGTAGCAAACAATTCCTCATGTGATTTTTAAATACCGTCTGCTTTCTGGGAGAAGACCTCTTGTTATCAGCATCTCCTTTGTTGTAAAATCTTCACACACTCTGCAATTTATTTTTTAATGAATGCTGTTAAAATTGCATGCAATTTAACTTTGATCTAATTTAGTATATTATAAGCTAAGGAAATATACCTCACAAGTCCTTTAAATTTTTTTTGTGTTATGAATTATTCAGTCACATCTTTGCATTCTTTATGCCTTTCCTTTATCTCAGTCTCAATTTGTCTCCTTGTCTCGTATCCCACCTCAACTCCAATCGGAGAACCCTCTCCTTCTCCTGCTTTCGCTATTCCATCTGCACTCGCTTCTCCCACAACCAGTGCAGTTTAAATGTAATTTAATTCTCACAAGCAGAGAGATTATAATCATTTTCAGATATTTACAGAGGTTGACATCTCTACTCAGGATTTAATCACATTTCTGTGGACTATGTTATGAGATATAAAATGAAATTTGCATCACCAGCTTCTTATGAATGCATTTCTTATGAATATATTTGGGATTTGGGTCATCACACCAAAACATTTTTGCATCTGTAAGGCGAATTGTATTATATCTGGAGTGAGGTGCAAAAAAAATGTCAGTATGGATAAAGCAGCAGTAACCCACACATTGTGGACAGAATTAGCTTAATTGAAATACTCCTAAATAGCATATGATGTGAATTTATAAGTTAATGGCCTGAAAACGTGGCAATTCAAATCGAAAAAGGAATCCTTTAAAAGAATATATGACCTAAGGTTAAAAGCTATAATATCCAATACAGTATATCTATATATCTGTCATTTTCAAATATCCAATCCTCTACATCAAGTTTAATTTATGATGTTATAATAAAAATCTGACTGTGAGAGGCAGTCTACTGTTCTATGCTTCGCAATCATGAAAAAATGGCTTCTATTGTACAAAATTGTGTAAGTGCCATTAATTCAAGTCCATAGGTGTGTTAATGGTAGAGCGTTTTCAGATCATTTTGTGGAAACTCTGAATTGTATAAAAGACTGGAGTATAATCCAATGATGCATATGAAACCTTTCAATGATATTTCTTCATAATTTTTACATAGCAAGCCATTTTAGTATAGTCATCCAAAATGATGTGTGGAGACGCAGAGAGCTGTTGCTGAAAGGTTACAGGAGTTACACTTGAGTGTTGTTATGGACATTCATGCAAATGTGACCTCTACCTGATCAGATTGCATTGCCTGTGATAACAGACCTGGGATTCACTGATGACAGAAACGAAATGAAAAGACAGCAGCTTTGACATTAGGAACATGCCGTGTTATTCCTCATTTATCAGATGGATTCAGAGCCAACAGGACAAGTCGAGCTCCTGCATTAGAAATATTATATTAGAATGTTTACAAAGACCTATGTAACTACAGACAGTGAAATTCATGTTATGATGACAAAGTGAAGCTGTCATCATGTCAGGTTTATATTTAACGTTGTGCTGTGTCATACTGTGCTGCGCTCATTGACAACAGCCAATCACTACGCCGCCGTGCCGCCCGCGAGTTAAGGTCCAAAACCACTTTTAACTTATACTGTGAAGTATAAGTCTAAAGTTAACCAACTGCTTATTAGTGTAACCATGGCAATGCAAATTCTCTAACCTTGAAGGATGAAGAGGAACCATTACTGCTGGATTGTCAGTAGAAGAAACATGCTATGGACCCTCCTTTGCTGGATCTCAGCATTACATTATTAATAACTGCAGCTTGTTTAACACTCAACCCACAGTTTACAGAATATTTGGTGTAAAACCAGGACCTGGCAAAATAGATGAAGACAAAGTGGGCCACTCTGAATATTAATTCATGAGCTATTGCATTCTACCATTGTATATTAATAATGTTTATCAAAGAAAAACCATTAGTGATCTGCCGGAGGGATCCTGGAGAGAGGGGATGAGAAATTTGAAAACCAACAAATATTTCCTAGGACATTGTGATTGTCCCATTTAATTTTCTGTCTAGTTCATCATTAGGGGGAAATGTATGTTAACATCATATGTTATAGTATATGACAGTAATGCAACACTGACATCACTCACATGTCATACAAGCCTTTCATACAAAGTAAAACCATCTAAGTATGATCATTTATATGTTTTTATATAATGCTTTAAAGTCTGTGCTCTTAATTCTTGCTAGATTATCCTTTAGAAAATAAAAAAATAATAATTTGTCCTGGCTTTGTCTGAAAACTGACAGAGGGGGTTTGACAAAGAAGACTTAAACTCTGTTCAGACTGACACAGGTTAAAACCTGCGTCAATGGTGTTTTGGATTGGGGTTAAAAAGGAGGTCAAACTTGTCTTTATAGGGAGAAGAATTTAATTTAATGCCACTGACATTTATACATTTAACCATCTCAGATCAAAAACTCTGTGAGGGGAATGATAACGAGGCATACAGTATACACAAATAAGAATAAAACAGAGATACAAGGAGCTGGAACAGATTCACAAGTTGAGTGAGTGTCATAACTTGATTTTGAGTGGAGCTTCTTTAAACAGTACTTGTGCGAGAAGACATATAAGATGGTTTAACTGATTAAGTGTACTTCCTGGTCCAGACATACCACATGCTACCGTCCCTTAACAAGCCAAAAGGGCTTTTGGCACATTGGGTCTTATTTGGGTCTCAGTGTGAGCTCTATTACAACCTCATTGCTCGACATGCTCGCTGTTCTGTTTTCTGTAGCAGTTAACTCAGAAAGTGGGCTCCACTCATGCATTACATGACATTAGATGTGTTTCCTACTCTCACTGTGATTAGAACAATGAAGGAAATCTTAGCTTAGAAACGACACCATTATTCTGGATACGCAGTGTTGCAGAATGTGTCTCAACGAAAGGACCATGGGTGAGCCACCTGTCAGAACTCAGGGCCCAGACCAGCACTCTGGACAATGTGCCTGATTAGATAGCAGATAAGCGAGGCTCAGGATCACTGAGCACTTCTCTGGCTGCTACTACACAGTTAGAGAAAACAATTTTCCAGGAAGACAAACCACTCCAGTACTACATGGTTAATAAAGTGTAGTTCACTGCTCTGGCCCAATTTTCACACTGATACCTCTCTGCACTGTGTTGTGGTGTGGACAGTGACAGACTCAGTGTCACATACTGTAAATGAAAATAGGAGCATGCATTAATAGTGTCTTTTCATCTGAAAAGAACCTGTTTTATGCCTCCTGCCTTATAGTACTACTGTATGTAGCTCCACACTAAATGAAAAACACTTACTTTCATATAAGTAAATAGAAACGTGCAATAAAACACTCTGCAGCTGCAATATCTCTGAAGCACTTATTAAAAACAGAGGTTAGGTAACCATGGCAAAATTCATTCAGGCTAACAGATGTTGCATTTATTTAATGAATACCTCAGTACAACAGTGATATAATGTATTTCTAGAAAAGGGACTCACAGGACACCTGGTTGAAACTCGCAGCACATTGGCTTGACGTCTGTGTGAAAGTGAATAACTACAGAATCTTGATTTGTTGCCCCTGCTGGAGGTAATGGTACAATCTGGAACACGCAGCATGGATTCACGCATCCATCTTGCCTAGTGTGTACAGTGCAGGCTACAATAGATGGTATAATAAAAGAGCCAGTGATCTAGTGGCACGGATTGGGCCTGTCATTACTAGCTAAACAGTATCTATATCAATTCATTCCCACCTGTAATTCAAAAGCCTACCCACACCATGCCGCCGAACACGTGGTAGTTCCAAGAACATGACAAGGACATTAGTTCCCTATGCAGCGCCTAGAGATCAGATGGATATAACATCTTTGGGATAAAGTGAAACAGGATTTTCACAGCATGAATGCATCATTGCGATTTCTGGATTGTGTGATGCTATCAGACCGACATGATCCAAGATCCCTGTGGAGGATTATTTGGCACATGTTTTAATCAGTGCTTCACAGTCCTGCCTCACAGACTGCTGTGAATATAAGGTATCCATCACTATTTATGTGAGACTAGGTTACATACACTGCATGAATATGTAACACATGTATGCACATATACTTACACAGATTATATTATGACACTGCACGCTTTCTTTCTTTCACCTTTTTCTCTTCTTTTCCTGTTTATTCTTTTGACACTGAGCCCTTTATAAAAGCCTGGTTTGTTCCATTCCTTATTGTTTTCATGAAAGAAAGGCTTAAGACTTGATGACGCTCTGATAAATTTTAAAGCATGGCAAAACCCACTGCTTTTATTCTTTTTCGAGTACACATGGCGTGACAGCGGCAGGCGAGCGCGGGAGTGATTATAGTGAGCTACACAAAAAGGGGAAAGGTAAAACAATCTTCACACAAAAATACAGCGTTGAAAGAACAATGCTACATGGGTTTGAAAGAAACTTCTTTAAACTGATAGTTTGAAAAAGCACATAAACAAAAAATTAAAGCTCACAGAAAGCAATACTTTCTCCATCTCTTCTGGCACCCAACTGACATGACACAGTTTTTTACCTTTTTGTGGCCTGTCTGTTTCATGTCTCAGCAAAAGCATTTGGCCTTTGAAATGATTCTTATATGTCCGACATCAAAACACTAAAGAAGTGCTGGAGTCAACATTCCCTGAATTTAACATCGTACTAAGCCTCATTCAATGTCAGCTGGCTTCACTTGTACTGTTCTGTATGTACTGTATACAAGTGTATCTGTGGGCTAATGCATTTCTCCAAGTGGGGCAAATTTCATCACCCACTGCTACAGTTCTGCTTAGTGCATACATATAGTGGCAGAAATTAAAAGTCACAGAGCACAGCACAAGTGTCGATGTGTCCTAATGAAAAATGTCTAAATCCACAGAAATGACATTTTATACATGAGTGCTGTCCCCGTTCTTTCCACAAAGCCAGTTTGATTCACATTACTTCTCTGAAAGACTACATCTTATTAAACTACCAGTAGGTGCTCTCAACATGGGAGACCCTTATTATACTTGAATGGTCTCAAAATCATTGAGATCCCCAGAACTCAGAGCAAGTATTTGATATGCAATGCAACTTTAATGAGGCATAGCTTCTCATTTCAAATTAAAAAATCACAAAGAAAGGGACTTCAGCAGCTTTTATGAACTTTCTGTCGAATGATTTGTTCGTGTACACACACAGCATGCAGTCATACTGAGTAGACAGCAGGTCACGTCAGAGTGAGAGGACAAATTGGCAGAGAACAGCTGCTGGAGTTATAGGCTTTTCCTGTCCGCTTTCAGAAATACCATTTGGGATTAGCACAATGGTTGAGCAGTGCACTCGTCTTTGTGTCAGTAAATGCGTGTTCGGGAGACATAGCAGACGCTAGTTTTGCACGTTTCCTGTTTGTAATTTGTCACAGCTTCCTTGACCTCGCGTACAAACACTGACTCAGGCGTCAGCTTGTCGTCCTATAACGTTACGGTTTACGCTAAAACGTTTCACAGTTTTCAGGGTTTAATTACACTGCGACGAGAGGCAATTAAATATCTGCTCTTCAGCTCTGATAATCAGAGGTGTGACTTTCAAATATCCAACAGTGACAAAAGAATTAAGTCATAAATCAACATCTGACAGGGACAGCTGCCATGTTGCCAGAGGGAGGAAAGAAATTATACAAACTGCACCAAAAGAATGAGAAAGAGGAGGCAGCGCGTGAAGCACGTGTTTTGTATCTGTGTCTGCATGGTTAAACACCTCGGTAACAATGAGATCATGACTTCCACTGCCTTCCGGCATCATTCTGGTGGCTTCGGATTTTACTCCAGCGGCTGTTTGTCGAGCGTAAAAAATAGCTGGAAACAGTTTCCCTGTCTTCCCAGTCTGTCCTCTCTCTGGACCATCTATCAGATCTCAGACTTATTAGCTGTCAAACACTGTGTGCTTAATCATCATGGCTAGTCTTGTTTTCTTTGTGTCATTTTGAAAAATGAAAAACGGAAAGTGCAGACCTTACTTTATTCCAGGTGATTAATTCCGCTTATGCTAGGCTCGGGATTTGCTGACTGATTGACTCCCCGTAGGCAGTAGTGATTACAGTATTTTCCACTGTTTGTTCACTTTATCATAAGTTCACGCTTTCAACAGCAAAACCAACACAAACGTGTAAATATGTGGTACCTAGATGTGGACAACGAAGGATGAGATGTTTTACCCATTGGTTGGAGGACATTTAAAATGTCAGGTTATTCCAGTAGCTTGTGACTTTAAACTTAGTTTGAGATTTATTTAAAAAATATTTTGGGAAATATTCTTGAAATATGTTTTCCCTATAACGGAGCATTTAATGAGAGGATCAACAAAAACGCCTCCTCTGTGTTCGGCGCAGGGTACAGGCTTGCTTAAGTCTAAAGTGCCATCTAACAGCTCTACGGCTGTCTCATTGGAGCAAAACCCCAGTTGATTTCTGGATATGTTAGTGGCTACCTAGAAAGCGACAAGTAAGACAGCGCTGATGTATAATTTTCCCATTCCCCTTCCAGGTATTGTGCCGCACATGGGTCCCTTTTTAGGTGATGTGTGGTCTTTTTGAGTCATGCAACATCTTGTGAGACTGACTTTACCCAAAAGGTTTCCTGCTTTGCACACACGAAACAGACATAAGTGGTAGATATACATCCACAAACTGATGGTAATATAATGTACACTGATATACAGCTTAAAACTTAATAAGAGCTGCCAGTAAACTCCTCTTGGTTCTAGCTCATTGCCTCACTGTAGTTCACACATCAGTGCACATTTCAGCGAAGCAGTCATTATTGTACACACATTTAACTGACACATAACTCAGCCATTGTCAGGCTGTTATAAAGACCGCGTTGCATTTCATTCATATCCTTGCTTTCACCTGCTTAGATGGAATAAATGAAGATATATAGCATAAGTACCAACATAAAGAAAAGACTCTAAAGAAAGTCAGGAATAAGGTCGCAGTGCACAGTGTGCCTGAATTGTGGGAGCTTGGTGTCATTGCTATAAGCTTTTAGAGATATGTTTAATGAACTGAAGCTTTTCACACACACACACACAGGACAACAGCTAATGTCTGAGTCACTCAACCTGTCCATTCATAAATGGTGTGTTTCTGCTTTACTTTAATCTGCTTGGCAGACGCTTTTATCCAAAGCAACTTACAGGGAGCTAGCGCTGGGTGTCTGGCTCAAGGACACACCTGGTAGGGGATGGACAGCTTTCGAATCTGTGTCCCTCTGCATCCCAGTCTGACGCTTAACCTATACAACCTATTGAACCCAAAACCAGCCCATGTTTTCTGTCTCGTCAGGACAGACATCCCACGTCTTCAGGATAAAGTGGACAGGAAGCCACATCTTCACATCACAAGCCTACCTCACTGTCTGACTCAACAACAGGCTAAAACAAAGGAAACGATACAGGATCTCCAGGGAAGCTTCGCCAGTTCACTGAGGTCCAATAAACGCAAGCAGCATTAATGTTGTAGTATGATATAGCTATATTGTGTTGTATTATGCTGTGTTGCAGTTTATATATATCATGGTGATCATTTTCTGACATCTGTTTGTTGCCCTGTTTAGATATTTCTTAGCTCCATCTGGATTTTAGTCTCTGCTGTAAACAAAAAGAATAATTATAGTTTAGTCAATAGTGCTCTTGAATCTACTCAGCATTATATGCTTTCCTCTCTTCTAGTTCAGAACAGATGCTACTCCTGCTTCCTTTGGGACCGGACAGAGTCCTGGGACTGTGGCTCCACACCAACACCATCATCATCCTTCGGTTCTTTTTTCTTCCTCTTACTGATCTTCCCTTCGCTTCCGCATCCTTTCACCTTTTCATTTTCTCCTCCTTCCCACCCCTTTCAACCCAAGTGGTGGACTGGGGGATCATGTCCTCGTCACTGGCCTGTCTATGCGACGGCTCGGGCGTCCTGTGCCTAAAGGAGGTTGGAAGCTGGAGGCTTAACTTTATCAGTGCTCTCACATCTGTGCCTGTCAAAGCTGCTCTAAAACATACAAGATGTTCAATAATATGCATGCCACTCACACAAAACTAACTGCTGCACATAACACATTCAGAAGCCATTTGATGCTATTTGATTTGATTTTGTTAGCTCAGAAAACTGAATTTCATTTTAGTTCCTCCAAAGAGGCACATTGCATAATGCCAAATTACCATGAAACCTCAAGCGTCTTCTTGCTCTGTAGGAGGAAATTAAAAAGAAGGCAAAGATGGGATAACAATATGTGGCTACACAGCTTAAACAATCAGATGGACCAGGTAAACAGAATCTGCCTAACCTATTATTCCACCCTAAGGAATCACAGGGTGTTTTGGGATTCAGGGCTCAAGCTCTAAATGTTTGTCAGTTCATTAACATTAAGACAGGCCACCTGCTTACTTTGGACTGAACAGAGCAATTGTCTCCCAATCAATACCTCGAACAGGTACCGCGCTAAACCTCATATATTATCAATTTGCCACGGAGCATTATTGCAGAACTTCACCTTCATTACTTTAACACTCTGCTACAGAACGAGGCTTCACGCCTGTCACAGGGAGTTGAACCGCAGAGGTAAATGAATTCTTCCACTGAACATTTCCAACAGCGGAGGCAGCTGCGTCGAGACGCTGCATGCTGGGTGCTTTATGTGAACCATGTAATATAGTGTGGGTGCAAGATCATAAATCACTTTTCACGTGGTCTGTCTTTTGGTGGTCAGACACTCACGTCCTGTCAGTTTGAACAGCAGCTGTTTGTATCGTCTTCAAAAAGGGAGAACTGAGTCACGAAAACCTTTTCAGAGAAAGATCTGGGCTCCCTCCACTCTGTGCGAATGCTTACTATTACTATTGGTTTTACAGATCACTGCTTCAACAGTTCCTTCAGTCACAAACACAAAGATTTTTATTACATCAGAAGTTTGTGTCACCCAGTCCGATGTGCAGCTGTGTCAGAGCAGTACAGTACCTCAGGCTATACTGCATTTTATAATGTCTTCTAAAAAAGGAAATATGCTGTGAAATATAAATTCATGGCTAATCAAAAGATTTAGATCTGCTGTGATTTATACTTTACCTTAGACTCAACTAACTTCTACACACTTAGTTACTCTTAGCACATCATTTAACCTCTGAATAACGATCGACCTAATTTTTTCAAATATATAATCTGTATTTATTAAAGCATTACTGTATCCACATTATTTTAGGCAGCCTCAACCTCAGCCTTAAATTTTCATGTGCATAACAGTTACAAGTTTCGTGTGTTGGTAACAAATATTTGCAGTGATGAACATGTCTTTCAGCTCAGGGAATAAAATGCCAAGTCTGGGCTTCATGGTAGGTAGCATCTTTATATCCTGAGGCAGTGGTCAGGATAAAATGGGCTTTACTCAGCACCAATTTAATTCGGCTAAAAGCTGCTGTCTCATAGCATTTTAATTCCTCTTAAGAAAAGGCCACAGGAAAAGGTCAGTATAGTCAGGAAAATGTTCTGCTGATTATTAGAATGGTTGCCTTTAAATAGTTGTGATTATAGCAGCAAGATTGATTTATGTTTACTATTCCTTTTTCACCTAGTAGCTGGTATGCGAGTGAATTAAGCTATTGTACCTGGTTATATACGCAACTAAAACCCATTGGGCGTGAGTACTGAAAGTGACGAAATATATAACATTTTCACCAATTAGCTATTTTCTGAAAAACCAACCCTCTGAGGCCAGAACTCTAACCAAAGACCAGCTGGTGGTAGACTTAGCCTTCATTATTAGCCACCCCCTCCTGTATTTGCTGATCATTTTCTCACTGTGCTCATGCTATTATGCCACATTTGGAGACAGAACGTGAAGAATCGATGGCAGAGATAAGAGGCTGACAAAAAGCTAAATATATCTTTGGTGAGATTTAATCAATGCATTGATCACTTGCTTATAATGAGCACCTGAGATAAACAGCCGGGAGGAGCGAGCACAAAGCATCTAATCTACAGCAACCCTACAAACAAAATCCACATGGATTAGTGGGGTTTCATCCGGAAGTCCATTAATATTCATAAAGTAATTTCACACATTGTTTAACCTGAGCTGGTAAAAAAAGGGTTGCTGCTTTGTGAAACAATCACAGGCGCCCAGGAGGTTCATTAAGCCTCCAACTAATCCCAGCAAATCCACTCACTCCCCAGAAGTCTCTCACCTGAATTGTCTTACGCCTAAACAATAGTGACACCTGCCACACGAAGACACTTGTCCTTGTTGCCCGCCGTCCTGCCAAACTCCTTACTCACAGAAGGTCTCAGACATAGGTCTCAGTGCAGACATACATGCTTTGTACAACTTGAAGATGCTTGCAGTGTAGGATCAATACTAACCTACCCAGCTAGTTTGATGTGTCAGACAGAAATCATAGCGTCAAATCTTGCCCGTAGCTCACAAAAAGGCAGCCAAGTATAATAATATATATATATTGCCTGTAGGAGGTGTTCTGCATGGAATGCAGTATTCTATCAGGAACTTGTAAATGCTGTAGTAAACAGATCGCGTGTTTCTAAACGCAGCTACATGCATGTTGCGAGTTGGCAAAGCACACGCTCTGCTAGCATGTGTCCGTTGCTACCTGTGAAACTCTTGACGCACACCAGTGGTTCTGTCATACGGCACGCCATTCTATACACGCTGAGAAACAACAGCGCGACTCCCACCTGCAAAAAGCTTTCATTTGCAGTGTGAAGTTTTTGTTGATCCTCTCATTAAACAGGTTCCTTTCGCATTGACACCTTTTCACAAGACAAAAATATGTGTTCAAAAAGCAAGATAAATTGTGACTGTGTGATTTGGTTTTCTATACATATATAAATACACCTCTGGATCCCAATACTTAAGCAGATTCATCTGGCAATTAATGAAAGACAGGCTTTGTGTATTAGGTTGTCAGTGTGGTATAAATGGCTCAAACCATGTTTGGGGAGAGAAATTTTTTTTACGATGTACACTTTGTGCGAACATGAAATATGTATGCCAAATATTTTGGCAGGACTATAGATCCTTTACTCTCTTGTCACCAATGAATTCTGACACGCTGTATAATGCATGACAAGCGAGGGTAAACGTGCTGTGGAGGGTTTGCATTTTTCAAACCCTGTTGTATGCGGCAGGATGTAAAAGGTTACAGATTTCACTGCTGAGACTTGGAGGATTTATATTTATCCCCAGAGAGGCAAATCTATCTAATATGACAGTTTAATCCTCTTAGAGAAGTATTAACTGTGATCAAAGAGAGCACTTCAGCAATCAAGTTTTCCCATGTTTTTCCACTCTCTAGTACCTCAACTCTAAGCAGAAAGCATAACCTCAACAATGGATTGTTTTATCCTAACATTTTCTGAAACTCAATCTGATTAAATAGCTTATGTTTCAAAATGTTTGGGTTATCTTAAAAAAACTTTGTAATAATTACATTTCTTATGGTTAGTTTAATTAGTCAAATTACAAATCAACGATTGCATTATCAAAATAACAACAATGATAGAAGTCAGTGCCGTTCCTCCTGCTAAAACAAAATTTTCCCTTTAGCAAGGTCACCAAACAGATGCTGTGCTAAGGTCTTTTGGCGGTATCATTTACAGTATGTAAAGACAACTAAAAGCAAATATTACACAACCTTGATCGAGCTGCTACGCCGACAGAAGAAAAATCTTTGACGTGCATTGTCCATTGTCGCTGCATCATAGACAAACTCCAATAGAGGTATCAGTCAATGAAACCTAGCGGGCAGTATCGTTTGTTTGAGTATGTAGGGATAAAAAGACATTACAATCATGACGTGATAGACGAGAAGATGGAAAAATGTTAACTTTCTAAAGCGTGGGAGCACTTCACCAAAAAAGTGAAAAAAAAAAAAGTTTAATGGAGATTATGTGAAACAGGGCTTTCTTTTCTAAATTTTCTAGCAGTCCTTAAACTCCTGTTTGTACCAAATGCTCAGGAGGATGCAGATTAAAAAAGAATTTTTCTTGTTTGTTTTACTAATCATAACAAACTTTATGTATAGAGAACTTTTCTAAACTTGTGTTACAAAGTGCTTCACATACACAAACTTTTGTTTTTAAATACTAAGAACTGTAGAAGCAGTAAAAAAATAAAAGAAAAAATTATAGAGAATAAGGAAATTGTTGTTTAAATGTCTATAGAAGATGGTATGTATATGATATAATGGATTTCACATTAAACAAGCTAAGATTGAGATGATATCATGTCAGTTTGCTATAAATGCAAACATTAATCAGACATTTGATTATTGATCTGTCACATATTTAAACTGTCAAGACTGAAACATCTGTGCAGATTTTATTTTAGTTATCTGATAGTTTAAGTTTACGCTCGACTCTTACTGATCAATCAGAGCATTTGTTCAGTAAAAGGATTGATCTTGACAGTGAAAACTTCAAACAGATGTGAGAGCAGTGTGATTCTGATCAGGCCTTGAGGTTTCGCAGTTGTTGGAGAGCTACTGCAGCACCTTGCTCAAGATATGCAACCGCCCTGATCTCACGAGGTTATCACTGCCTACGTAGGAACGATGTCAGAGCAGGTTGAAGTAAAGTCAACCAGCATTGCACGCTGATCGACGGTGATCGAATCTGTGCAGAACTTGCTCATCTTGACCGAGCCTATAGTCAGACATGAAATAGTCGATTAATAATGTGAAAGATTAGTCAGCTAGCAAAATGATCAGTAGTTGCAGCCATACTTAACTAGAGGTAGATCCTGCAGCAGTATTGGAAAAAAGAAAAAACCTGGGCTGTATACTTGATTGGGATGATCAATCATGTATGGAATACTAATCTTGCCAATATTTGAACTTTAATAAATATGTAAAAATGAATTTGACTATGCCTGTGTTTACATTATGGAAACCAGAAATGAATCAGTCTGGGGGAATCAGTCTATGCAGTGTATGCATCAGCTTGTGAAATAGCTCCATAAAGGTGTTTTAAAAAAATGTGTGAGGTATGTAAACATTAGACCAAATCTAAAATTAATATTTTTGACAGTCCTCTGGTGTGATTAGATTGGACAAGTCATTAAATTTGTGGCTTTCATTGCCCACATCACTACAAAACATTCTTGAATGTTTATCTGAAAATAGAATGAAGACAAATATGTAGATAAAAGAGGACAGCGTGTGCCAGCGTTTTCATAACCTCTTAGTTCAGTAGCAGTACAGTATATGCCAGTATCAGTTTATGTCCATGTCCGAACAAGTTTCTAATGCTCTACTTACTGAATTGAACTCACCACTGGAGAAGATATGTAGAGAAACAGAAAAGCCGTTTGGTCTCCAGGCCAGAGATTTTCTTTTCTTCTTCTCTTTTTTAACAGGATCCTACAGAGGACGTGTTTAATCAGACCTCTGTCTTTGTCTTACTTATTTTATCCCCTTGAATGACTACACCCTAAAGCAAGACCAGGCACAAGGTGGTTACCTGCATACAAAAGCAGAGGCATGTTGAAAAGGTGACTTGATCTTGGGTCATTTCAAATGTTATCTTCCATTAAGATATAATATATTAGAATAAAGTAGAATAGAATAGAATAGGCTTCATTGTCATTGCACAGGGAGTACAACAAAATTGTGGGTGCTCCACCCAGCAGCGGTTATTTTACAGAAAGAAAACAATGAGATACAAACAAGAAGGAATAAAATTAAATATACATACGTGGTGGTGATAAATACATGAGGTGGTGTGCAGGATGTGAGGGTTCTCCTGTGATAGTTTTCCTGAGACAGTGGGTTCTGGATATATCATCCAGTGAGCAGAGGGCAGAGGGCAGCCAAAACGTTTTGGGCAGTTTTAATGACCCTCTGCACAGCCGTCCTGTCCTCAGCTGTAGAGCCTGTGTATCACACACCCAGACAATATGTGAGTACACTCTCCACAGAGGAGTGGTAGGAGGCCAGCAGCAGCTTCTTGACTACATTGTTTTTTACTGAGAACCCGCAGGAAATGCAGCCGCTGCTGAGCCTTCTCCACTAGGGCCTTAGTGTTGTGGGTCCAGGAGAGGTCGGTAGAAATGTGAGTGCCCAGAAACCTGAAGGTGGAGACAGTTTCCACACAGTCTCCACTGATGAGCAGCGAAGTATGGTCTTCTCTCCGTTTTCTGAAGTCCATAATCAGTTCTTTTGTTTTAAGGACATTCAGTGTCATGTTGTTCTCTGAGCACCACACGGACAGTTTCTCTACCTCAGTCCTGAAACGTTCCTAAAACTTAATCAAGTAATACACAACAATGGCCTACGGTGATTATAAAGTGGAGTAGGGTCCTACTAACCCACATATATACTCCTGATCACAAACTGATTTCTGGGGATACTGTACATTAACCACACTTGTGGTTTCATGTGCTGTTCTGTGATAATCACAATTTCAATCAACTATTTTCCAAAATCCACTATAAAAGAGAATAAGGGCATGATAGATACAAATAAAACAGGAAATGATGAACACAATGTAGAAAAAAACATCAGGAAACAATATCACTTCTATATTTCGTCAAATACCTTATAGATTTATATTTTACTATATTATTATTTTACACACAAAATAAAACTATACTGTGCAGCACAAGTTCATTCTTCTTCATCTGACATAAATAGGCTGTGGGACCCAACTATATTAAAGCACTTCATAGATGCAAACAGTGGCTGTTTGCACATGTTAGCATGAATTCTTAATGAAATGGATCGCTGGGAAATTCTGAGATTCAAAGGACTCAAAGCAAGCATGCTATTCTGCTGCAGAGGTCTTTGATCCAACGCCTGTTGGTGCAACTGTAGATGGTGACAGGTGTGTCGTTTGAAACTTGCATCAATTTAAAAAACTTTGAGCGTTTCTTTGAGAGAGTCTTTTTTTTTCAAATTTCAATGACACATTAAGCAAGTTGTGTAAATTAGCAGATTTTTGTCTTACAGTATATATCCTCATAAGTCAGTAGTTAGTCATATTGCCATGTCTTAACATTCAAATGTAGGATTTTTATATTTTTGTGTGACCATTACATAAATCTATAAATAACCAGAAATGTAAATATTGAATCACTCTACATCACTAACAAAATAAAGGTGTGGCACCAGAAACAATTTAACGAACTAAAGCAAATTTATTCAAAGCACATGTAAAACCCATTTACTTTTTAATATTTGTGTTTTTCTAATTTACTTACGTACGTACATTTTCACCATAGAAACAGTCGTTAAAGTAAATTCAGGATTCTTAACTCCTCTCCAAACACAAAGATAAAGTGACTTTAATCTTACATTACAGGGTACTAAATTGCCAGCAAAATGCCAAGGGTCCAGCAGAGAGATGAGTTCATGAATTCTTTATGTATTCCCTAATGTCAGACACCACCCTGGTAAAGAGACTTGATCTTTGATGTTGAAGAAAATGCTGTGATTAATTCTTTAGTGTTGCAGATGACCTCATGTAGCATTAATCAACTGTTTGAAGACGCACTGCTCTAAAATTAAATAGAGAAAACCTATATTACAACCCTTATTGCAAAATGTTGGGATGCTGTGTAAAATCTGCAGGAAATCAAATTTGCATGTTCCATTTTGAAATTTGATGATAGCAACACACCTCAAAAGCTGGGACAAAGGCATGTTTACCACCATCCAGTAGTGTAATACAGGGAACGCAGGTATGTAGCGTATAGCCACTTCCTATTAGGTCGTCACAGCGTATACCCACTTCTAAATCCCCGTGTTACGGGTATACGCTGAATCGTAATACAGGGTATACACAGGTATGCCGTGTTTTTTAGGCCACACACTGTGACAGTGTACATCCACACCAATGCACATTTATTTGCGGTAGGTACATCAATTACTGATCTGTC
This sequence comes from Microctenopoma steveboyesi, assembly GCA_032359275.1. Lineage (NCBI taxonomy): Eukaryota > Metazoa > Chordata > Actinopteri > Anabantiformes > Anabantidae > Microctenopoma > Microctenopoma steveboyesi. The sequence continues at coordinate 11,964,098 of JAUMHF010000014.1, read as the reverse complement.
ATGGGTGTGGGTTCTGGTTATGTTTTGAGAGAATTAACGATTGGTTAAGACAAAATGATTCCACCAATATTTGTGTTTCCAGTGTTTAATTAAGAATCCATAATTATAAACAAGGTATTAACATTTCATTTATTACTTTATAAGGCAATAAAGGGTAAACAACAACGACAGACACATACGATGACAGTAGTTTTAAGCTTTTTTTAAGTCATTGTTACGATAAAGCAAACCCAATTGCCAATGTGCTATCAGAGGTACCCCAGCAGAGTAGTGAACCAATTTTCAATACAATGGTTCAAAATGGTTCAAAGCTTCATAAGGCTTCGCTTGACCATCATTACTTAGGACAGTGAGTTGAAGAGACGCGTCTAGAAGTGTAGGTGAGTCTAGAGATCTGGAGTGAGATGATGGGTGTTCTGGGGGGGCATCACTTTCACTACAATGGGATGTACATATAGAAAACACAAAAACATGGCTTTTGCTGCTGCACAGGCATTAAACTATGACAAGAAAATTTAAAAACAAGAAGCAGGAAGAATGTGAAGATTATTGTTTTGTGATCTAAACTGACATTCAGACATCTCCCACAAACCATTTACAGTAACATAACATAAAATGCTACTTTTATGCCTGCTAGTGGTCTCTGAATGACGGTAAATACTGCATTCATTAATAATAAATATACTGCAGTCACTGAAAGTTCACAGGAGCCTTAAGAGTGTTGTAAAGTTTGTCCCTGTGTTAATGAAAATCATTTGTTAACACATAGTGTTGGCCTTGCATTTAGAGCCGCTAAATCAACTGTTTTATGTTCGGATGAGGACAGATAGTGAGTGGTTTTGGTATTCCTTTGTCTCTCAGTTACAATTGACAAGTACATTAGAGCTTATTATGACAAGATTCTGTGATCTTGTAGTCCTATTGATTATAGTAGAAATATTTACAGGTGTCATATTATGCTTTTGCATTCTGATGTTACACACTGTTTCTGAAATGTTGTCTCACCGGGGAAGTCCATAACTGGCCATTTGCTTCAGGCTCCTTCACATATATGCGATGAGCTGTCCCATCCACCCTCTCTGGTTAGCAGTCACAGTTTGCCTCAAAGCTAGCACTAGCTCAGGTGTTGCATGCAAAGATCCATATGCCTCACAGAAAATGCTTTTTCAGCTTTGTCCAAAGATTAAACTCATGGTTACAGTTCCAGACCAGGGAAAGTCTTAATTTGTTTACGACACTTCATGGTTAGCCGTTTTCACAATGCCCAGTATGCAGAAATGATTTTTGGCCAAGTTGTTACAAAAGAAGAAGAAACCACTTTATTGTCATTGGATATATTAGTGTCATATAGGAATTGGAAAAATAGAATGTGGAGTTACAAGTGTTTGATACCGCACAGGCAACAAGGCGATGTGAATTCCTTCCATTTGGTTGCAGGATATCACAATCCACTGAATTGATAACTGTTGTTATTCAGGCTTAGGGTCATCCAGGTTAGCGGGTTAAGATTCCACAACTGTAGCATGAAAAGACAACATACTGAAGGACATTAAAGACATTTTACTCTGTCACTATGGATATGTGGTCAAGTTCAAACAGGACCGTTTATATGAGCTTGACCATACACCTGACCAAGTTCCTCCAAGATGATGCACTTGATGTTTTGTGTGATCCCTTGATGTGGTGGCATGACAAGATATCCTTTGATGGCCAGCTTGGCTCAAAAATACATGTGCATTTGTGCAACAAGCACCAGCTCAGGAAGAACGTTTATAACAGCTGGTAACATCCTGCCTTAAGTCACGCAACGTCAACTTGTCAACTATTCATCTTCTTCTTGTATTTCTTGTTATATATTTTAAAGGCACTTTTGTTTACTGAGACTTTATAATCCATTTTATTTATTGTTTTTTGTTGTTTTTGTTTTTTGTGCATTTTTTGTTACCAGAGACTTGGTTGTATTGTTTATTTATTCTGGATATTAAAAATGGCCTCCTGTCCCAGTGTTAAATGTTCTTCCAAAAGTGTTAAATTAAAGTTTATTGATAATTGAAAGGGTGTACTTGAACTTATATGCCATTATCATTACATCAGTTGAAAATGGTCTCACAACGACAATATTATTGTTTGTCGCAAAATTCCTGGTACAATTTATCGTCCAGCAAAATGTGTTATTCCGTGAAGACGCTAGAGGACTGAGAAATAGGTTTATTCTTCTTGAAAAACTCTGTATATGTGATAGAAATATTATCATAAACACTAATTAAGTCTCATTTATTATGAATATCTGTTTATTCTGCATTCATTCAACATAACACTTCCAGTGATTAAATGTCTAATTCCATTTTGTTTTACAGTAATTTTATTTGAAGAACATTTTGTTGAAATAAACCCATGTGGAGACAGCATGAATATGTTGGCTGGGACCATGTGTGTATTATAAATTAATAAGAGCACAATCTGTTCTCCGTTTAATTTTAGTAATGATTAGAATATTTCTATTCCTGGAGAAGCTCCTCTTATGTTTCAGTTTCACTTTGCTGCAGATACCAGCTAAAGTTGGACACCTTCAGCTCAGAGCAAGTTTCTTGAAAAGGTCATTATATATTATTCATAACTGAAGCTTCTGGAGATGACTTCTTTCCAGGTAACAACAATGATTCATTGCTGCAAGCACAAAGGACAGCAATAATAAATGATTAAAGCTTTCAACACATTTCCATCCCATGTGTATTTCTTAATCCATATCTACTTTACTTTACTTTACTTTTCTTGGCAGACGCTTTTATCCAAAGCGACTTACAGGGAGCTAGCGCTGAGTATCTGGCTCAGGGACACACCTGGTAGGAGATGGACTAGGAGTCAGGCGGGGATTCGAACTTGCAACCTTCTGCATCTCAGTCTGACACTTAACCCATTGAGCTACCAGGCCATTAATACGAGGATATGAGTTTCTCAAATAAAAGCAAAAGCATTTATTTTGCCGAAGACTGTGTGGTCATAGGGTGTTGGCTGTCATTGCTTTTTCAAAAAATAAAATATGTCATTCTCGATATGACTCGGTCTTCTTCTCTGTTTTGGGAATTACTTTTATATCTGGCTTGTTGGACCGAGAGACCATTAGAGACCTTGTTCTGCAGTGTCACGATCCACCATCTTTTTGATTTGCATTAGGGTGAAACAGCATCCTAGGACTTTGAGACGAAATTATTTCTCCACTTGCTAAATGGACATATCCACTCTCGGTGAGTGTTCTGTTTTTTTGAAAATACAAACACATATACCTGGTGTCTGTAAAACACTATAATAGTAGCAATTATTGCTAGTTTTGTTGCTCATATTGGTGATGGTGTTTATCCAACTGATTTGACATTTTGAAGACTGTTAAAATGGCCCTTTTTTGTATCAGCACAATAGCGCGCCTGATGTTTTGCCGCATTATTATCATCTTGTTTACTCCTGTACATGCTCAACACAAGTTCTCCAGAATAGTTCTAGTAAAAAAAAGTGCTTTCATCCATTTTTTTCACCTGCTGGTGACCACCATGACTGATTTGCTGTAGAGGTTAGGCAACCTTTATGTGTCAGCATGAGCCTCAGTTTGAACTGATGCTGAAAAATAACAAGGTCGACATCTCTCAGTTTGACTTTCTTCAGTTCCACCATTACCTGGACCCCTGCTAGTCATAAATGAAGGTCATTACAGCCCGTTCTTTTGAAATTAGCCAAGCCAGAGCTATCACAGGCTGAAAGTTACCAAATCTACTGAAGTTAAAATTCATGCAAGAATGTTTGGATAAAAACTGTAATGTTGGTGTTCAGTCCATTATAATGTGCAGTACTTTTTTCATGCATAACTTTTACAGCTTTTTTTTGTGTTTTTTTACAGAACCTGTCTCCCTCAGATGAAAATGAGAATTACAGCTATGTCTACTTGAGTCCATTTGTCTAGAAAAAAAGGTTATACCAGGAGGAGCTGATGAAATTAATAATGTAGTTGGATACGGGCCATTTTCACTGAACCTTTAACTCTCACAGTTATTACTTTCAAAAAGCCTGCTCATCTGCTAAGCTCAGGCTGAAAATCTTCATCTTCTATCCTCTTCACTTAAGATTTATTTTTTAGGGGTTGGATGATATTGTTATGAAATGGAACCATTTCATATTACTACGTTCCATTACTGTGTCTATAGTCTATTACGACTCCCACCTGTGCAGCCTGAAAAGTCATTTATTTTTGACAGAGCAGGGAGAATGGAAGTCTGCAGTCTTAGAGACATAAAATGAGTTCTTTGTGGATTCTTCATCCATAGATATTGTACCTCTTCAAATATTACATCTCATATGGAGCGTAACTCTATGCTAATTCTGACAATACTTTATTTATATATTATAGCATTTGGCTTAAGGTTTTTAAAAACATTTTTACCTTTTAATTTACACTGGTATTATAACTCTGTATTTCTCTTAGAAAGTTATTTGCAATAATTAAAGGAAGTTTAATTTATTAGTTTTAATTTAAGAGTTCCTGAATGTTAATTGCTCAGATAGGTAAGGCACAAGATAAGTAGTTTTTTTTTCTTGCACGTTATCAAGCTTTTATAATGTTAATTGGAACGGCAGGCGTATATTTTGTGATTTTACTTTGACTTTTCTTATGTGAACTTTTTATCTCATTATGAAAGTAATAAAAGCGTTTTGATCTTACACGTTTCTCATGTCCAGTTAGCTAATTAAAAAAAGTATTTTCAGAAACATAAAGGTAAAATACTCAGCACAGAGCATCCAGTTGACTTTTTAAGTTACATGAAGGGTGAATTTCATCCTTGGTCTTTCAGCTGAAATCAGTTTTCCACTTGCTAAATGGACCACGTTCACCAACACTGAAAGAAAACCCCATCTTGGGTCATTGCATCCAAATTTTAAGCTAACCAAATTAATGAACAAAAGAACTAAAGCTAATACTCAGAAGAGTGTACAACTCTGCAAGAAAGAGTCAGTTCAGTCAGTCAGTCTGCATTATTGTGTTGTAAAAAATGTCAGTTACAAAAGCAAAACAGTGCCATTCTTCCTTCATGTGCTGCTTTGTCTACTAGTAATGGAGAGTCAGGAAGAGCTCCTACATTTGTAGACAAGCTCTTGTTTGCCGCAAGGGCTCCCTGCAGGCAGGGCAGCACACGTTTCCTGCTGGGAGTCGAAGCATAGTGCTGCACACACCGGTGTACTGCACGCCATTGATGTAACCTAAACTTCCTCCACTTTTATCCTTCACTACTTGATGCTTATAGAGTTCACCAAAACAATGTTTATTGTAAGATAATACCAGACTGACTCATTCATTTGTCCTATTTCAATGTAAATACAGGTACAGTAAGTCTGACTTTTCTACACTCCGTGTTAGAGGTTACATTTCCCAGTGCCTGTGAGATTTGGTGACTGATTTCAGTTTGTTTCGTCTCCAGCTGACCATGATGGGTCTCCAGAGGCAAGCACCTCTCTGAGGGGTTTGGCTGACAGAGTGAAAGCTGGTGAGAGAAAGATCGATGAGCTTCACAAGATCTTGGACTGGAGTGTAGTGGGTACAGGCCGACAGACACGGCTGAACATGTGTTGATGTGTGGTTGTGTTGCCTTTATTCTCTGGTTAAATTTGTACTTTTATTTTTAGGGCATCACAACAGAATAAATGTAAAAGTGTTGTTGAGTTCAGGAACAGAACAGACTTCACACTCCCTCTATAACGAGGTCCCCTTTTGACAGTTCTCCTTTTCATACCGGAAACAGCCAGTGGGTACAACTCAATATCTTCAAATTATATTTATACAATAATCATTTGTTTATAATTATTTGTAACTGACTGGATCTTGCTCACTGGTCATGTTGTTTGGGGGATGGAAACATCATCACCATTCATTCTACCAGTCATTCTCTGTTTTGCCTTGGTATTATCGGATCCCATCCCAGTTTAGTGCTTCAGATCAGGCTGCCGTTTTGTCTTGATATACAAACAGCCTGTACAAGAAGCTGGGTTGCATATTCTTTAGTAGGGTCTGACTTTGTAGCGCAAACCTGCATGCCAGAGATGCTCTCCGTTGACTTTGTGGGAAAGTTGAAGCTGCGCTGCATTTTTTGGTATACAAACTCAGCACTGATGTGTTTTGGTTCCATTTGTTTAACAATGTATAAAATGTATTTCCTGTACATTTATAACTCTTCAGTGGAGTTAAAGAATTCTAGCATGTGACTTTCTTGGCTCATGACTTTGCGTCACGCGCGCCTACACTAAAGTTATTTAGAACTCCAACAATGTGTGCCAATTAATGCTGAATGCAGCCAGCTGAAACAGTCACTTAAATAAAGTTATGGCCATTAGTGCTTGCTGGTCCATACGAGTTTACGTTCTCATTACTGTTGTCTATTCATCCCTGTGACAGCTGTGGAGGATGTTTACTGACCTATGATTTGTTACAGAGGGGAAACAATTGCTACCATTAAATTAGTCCTGGACACCATAGCTGCTCAATGGGACTGACAGATGTGATACATGTTTATAAAGTGGGCTGCAAGTTTTCTTTACCTGCTTTGAGGAAATATCTTTTGTTTGATCTGGTTTTCATGCACAATGCTTTATTTATTTATCAAGGTAAGATACTGAATGTTTGTGTTTCATAAACTGCAAAGAAGAGCTTTTATATAAAATAGTTTTGGACGTGCCAAAGCTCACTTTAGGTGGAGATGGAGAGATTCAGCATCACGAGTAACAGCTTTCTAGGGTTTATTCAAACAACACTTCATTCAGCTCAAGTATTAAGAGAAAAGCAATGCCGTAGAACTTAATTGTGTTTCTCTCTTGTTTGGCGAAGATTTTTGTTCCCTCTTGTAGCTCCTCCCTTCCTTCTCACTCCCGTCTTCATCTGTTTTTATGCCAACTCTGCGCACAGTGGAATAGGCTTTTACCATGTGTCAATAAATCCTAATGTCTGCACCAGCGCCCAGGATAGGGCTGCATGAAAAACATGTGGAAATGATCCCTTTTGCTTGTTGGTTTCCATTTCTTCTCAATAGAGGTATCATCACAGTCAGCTAAAGCAATGACTAATGTTTTAATATCACACCCAGCCCTCTTTTTGATGAGTCCAATGATTTGGTTAAGTTTACAGTTTTCTCTCTTGTAGTGCAACCTTTCCTTTTTTTCTATACTGCAGGTGCATTCAGTGTTTTTTTTTTACAACAGTGAATTCACAGCTCATAGAATAAAAGCTGTACTGTGTGTTGTATCTAACACGACTACACTGAACAGTGTTTGCTGCATACTGTATGTAATCTATCATTATATTATATTATAGTCCACAAAAATCTAATTTTTTTATAAGATCAAGTTTTTCTGCTGGTGAAGCTTGCTTTAAAATTTCAAATACTCTTTTCTTTTTATCAGTGTGTGTTGAGCATGTGAAGTCTAGAACAGAAGAAACATTGACGCCAACATATAAATACATGTTAACTTTCAAATCTGATACAAAATAAATCAAGTATTGCATAATCAAAAGCCGTCTACATTATGAGCATAAAAATTCCCTAAAATATGAATCCATTTTAGTTTAGCGAAGGCCTACGGGAGTGGTTAAACAACCAGTGTTGCTCTGCCCATCAACATGAACTCTACAGTATCAAACGTCTTATTTAAAGGAGTTTAAATCCACAGAGAGGGTTTTTTATTTGATTTTATTTACATAAAAATGCCAGGTGTTAGTAGAAGGCATCTTTAATAAGATAAGCAAGTATGATTCCTGAACCTCTGCTTTCAACACACAGGAGAGACATAATGAGAAACACTAAATTTTTCCATCGTGCAGTAAAACTGCTCCTCCTCCTATACATTCTGTATCTCCCATAAATATCCTACTCATGCTATTATAAGCAGAGCAGTGGACCAATCCATATATCTAGGTCACTTAAACAGAAATGTGTATGCTTTCCCTAACTACACCACAAAACTCTCATAACACATCTGCATAAATATGTCTCTCAAATGTACTTAATGGTTCTTTTCTAATACAGCAGCTTTGCCATCAGACAGAACTTAGTGCTTTTAACTATTCCTCTCTGACAACAATTACCCGACTGGTCCCTGAATGCCCACGTACTGTACCTTCCATCATCATTACTATGGCAGCAAAATCCATACTGGCAGCATCCATCCATACAAACTACTACCTGTGCTTTTCTTCTCATTAGACCTTTTTTATATTACACCTTATTGATTTTTATTGGACACATTTTCAATGTCTATTTTTCACTTAATTGTTATCAGTTAGAAACACCACTGTGGTCACTAAAATATGGCTAATAATATCTAATTATTTAATCTGATTCAGTGATTAAATTAATTTATAAACTGACAGATGCTTCCAACAGATTTTATCACCTTAACTCCCATATTGTCCCAGATTCTGCCATCCCCGCCTGTCTTGCAATAAACTCAGCACTTTCTACTATTACTATTATTGTCATGATGTAATCAATTCCACACGGCTGACAAACATGTGGGAAGTCTAAAACTAACTGAGTGTACATTTGCAATTTGTTCCCCAAAATCAAATCTCAAAGCTGCAGTTTCCACAAGGTCAACCATCGTTCTCCCGCAGCTCGACAGCCAATCATAGACAAGTTCTTTAAATATCCTGCCAAGATCAAGCATCACAAATGCATGACCCACAGTGAGTAATCTGGTCAGAAATACATTTGTTGGACGAAACCTCCCTTGGTTTACTCATTGGTTGACGTCCTGCTGTCCAGGAAACAATGCAACACCTATTACAAGTTTCATTTCATGCTCCTCTGTCTCTTTCTCTCTTTATTTCTGTCTGTGTATTCATCTGTGAAAAAAGAGGGATAACTGGGAATTACCCGGAAACAAGACCTAACACACAAATAACAAAAATGGTTGAATGTCATTGGCTTCTAAAAGGACCCAAAGGACCATTACAAAAATTGATTCAAACATTTTGTGATCTGCCTGGAGATGGTTTAGGCAGTTTAACAACTTAGATAAGCTCGGGGAATGAATGTGGTCATGGATAAAAGACACCATTATTGGTCGACCATTATATAGACTTCTGGGAGATGGGATATCACATTCACACACTTTAAACTAATTAACACTCTATGTATCTTTAAAATACTCATGCTAGCATGTAGCACAGGAAATGAACTGGAGTCCTCTTTGTGATTTAGCCAACAGGATGTGGGTAGCTGTCAGTAAAAGGGTACAGTATTAAATCCTATCCTGATTTAAAATGTGTAAACTGGGCTTTATACTTAATAAAAGACAACTATTCATTTCTGTGAAGGTTCTCAGTCATCCAGGTCATGGTTATCTCAAAAAGGTTTATCCAATAGCAACTGGACTTAGTA
>JAUMHF010000014.1:11904114-11953750 GCA_032359275.1 Microctenopoma steveboyesi | reverse complement strand
TCTGTTTTTGTCTGGGCGTTTTGTCTTTGGGGTGGACCAGTTTCTGTCGTAGGGTGTTGCCTGGTTTGAAGTGGACAAGAAACCTACTAAGTCCAGTTGCTATTGGATAAACCTTTTTGAGACAACTATTCATTGTTTGTTTCTGAGAGAGATTTTTTTTATTTTAAGCAGTAAAACACCACTGTATGCATCTTCATTTGTTTTTTAGCAACACCAGCTACAGTCATTTAGGCATGTTAAACCCGAGTATGGACAGTCATGTTTCAATTTCTTTAACTCCACTGTCTGCTAATTAGAAACCTTGTTAGAAGTAGGTTTGCCACTTTTAAAAGACCTAAAGTTTGGCACGATAGAGCATGATAGTGAAAATCGTTTTTGGGTAAGAGACCCGGAGGATATTTCATCTTACTGGTGCCAAGCCTTAAGGGACCTAGAGACAAACTTTAAAGTAACAATCTTGGATGATAAATGAGCAGAAGATCTTTCCAGTAACCTATCAGATGATGCAGTAAAAGTAGTACAGATTGGTAACTTTGACTGAGAAAGTACGTGTTTCGTCAGTGCAGCTGCTCTTTCTGTCATCTGTACCAAGGGATCCCTTGCTCATCATTTCTATCTTTCCTCAAAACTTCAAAAAAGTTCTAGTTGTAGTCATTACGGTTGACAGTTTTGATCTCCCTGCTGCCTTTATTTTGAGTTGGTCATGAAAAAACTAGAGAGCTTTGTTCAAATCGAGATGCTGGTAATAAATAATAATAATTATTAAAAAAAAGTTGTGATTAGTTCACGTTGTGGATGACAGAATGACACGAGGAGAAAATGAAATAGGAGATCGTTATGGAACCACAAACAAGAGATTCAATTCTTTAGTTTGAATTTAAATATTTAGCAATGCATGTGTGAATTGTCATTGATGACGTCACTCACCAAAATGATACAAGTTCTCCAGTTTTATGTCCCTGTCGCGCTGTTCTGACTCTCTCTCTCTTGTCCTGGTCCCCCGTTTAGTCCATGCAGCTGACAATATGTGTGCATGAATTTTTTCAACTTTGTTCAAAAACTATTCATATTTAACTACTTTCGAGGACATTTTAGCAGGTTCTCACAAATACAATGGCATTTTAGGTGGTTAAGACTAGGCGTTAAGAGAGGAGGGTTAGAACTGGGTTTTGGTTATGCCTTTGCTTGCTCAGTAGACCACTGAGACATGAATGTGTTTCTGTGTGTAGATGTGTGTTTGTGCTGACTGTGGCTTTGGCTTCGCGATCATCATCTGCATTCTGCCTCAACCTTTTTGTGAACTCTACTTATCTGGACTTTGTCGCTGGGACGCCTGTCCCTTTGCTTCCTCCCTGTCATCCCCAGCCTCCACCGACTCTGTTCAGTGATATCTGTTGCTTGTTTCTTAATAAACCTTTAAAACTCTCCTGGCAAGCCTGATTGTATTTCCGGGGCCTATTATATAAACACATTACAGGTTAAATGAATTTATTGACTATGTCTTATTTGCTGCCAGAAATTGAATCGGCTTTAGAAATATTAACTTGGAAACCCAGTTAATGCTGCAAATAGAAAATTATGGGAGGATAAACAGGCACTCTGGCTAATTGAAAATAAATCATTACAATATGGTACAAGGTGCTTGTATCTCACTTTATTTGTCTGTCTCTTTCAGTTTGTCTTCCTATTTTTAATTTAAGTAATCTGACTTATTATAAACAGAGGCAGCGTTCTTATAAATCAGTTTTAAAGCAGATTACTGTAAGTGTCCTTTTGGCAGATAGGAACTTATTTATTCAGTAAATCTCACAAAAAGCGGATGCATTTTTGGAACAGATGTAAGAGCATTTGGGAATCCAATGTGTAAAAGTAGTAATGAGTGGACAGGAAAGCAATAATAACTATTTATATCAGCCTTAAAGGAGTATAGGTTTTTGTGAAACTGGTCATAATGTAATACTGAGGTGCTTATATGAAAGAGAGCAGGTTTAGTCACTGCAACTGACTTATTTCATTATACACAGGCTGTGTGGACTTTTCCATACAGTAAAAGTACAGTTAAAATACGCTTTGGTATCAGTGTTTGATGCCCCAGGGGTGGCAGTATTTGAGGCAATGAACTGCTTGTCCTATCAATTGGCATTAAAACAATCAGAAGGTTCCGTTTGCGCATGCAGTCCCGACAGTGGAGAGGACCTCCAGCAAAACCAGGCACGGGGCGGCAGGGGGGTTTTAGTCTTGCTGCTGTCTCCTACTGAAATCCACCACTTGCCCTTTGGTCCTGCAGACGTTCAGCTGGAGGCACTTGTCCTGACACCGCAATGCCAGGTTCTTCATCTCGTCCACGTAGACCGTCTCCGCATTGTCAGAGATGAGGCCCAGCACCGCCGTGTCATCAGTAAGCTTCACAATGGTGCTGGAGCCATGAGTGTTCACACAGTCATATTTGGAGTCATTCTGCATATTTATATAAACATGGTATATGATACAGTACGTGTTTGTGTTTTTTTGTGTCTAACTGCTTCGTATCACTTTGTAATTGTTTGTTTTAGCACCTAAATTAGACATCCCCCCCAATTAACACTTCTGCCTGATTAGCAGAACTCTTCAGTGGCATAGACATTTTAATGTTGTGTTACTAATCAGCAACTGTCATCTGTTGTTTGGCCTATAGAAGCCTTGGTGCTGATTTCTATAAACCGGGTGCTGAGTACACACTGATGTTTGCCCTCCCCACTGTGTACGTCCATCTTTATCACTTTCATCTGAGATGTAATTACACTTGTGAGATTATAATATATTCTAAAGAAGAAGCCAGTTGAGCTCCCCTTTGTTTAGGCACAGCATGATGGGAGCTGATGGTAAGTCTGCGCTGAAAGAAAACCTTTATGTTTAAGTCTTTGTGCTGAATTTCATGCTGCCGTAGAGCTTCTAAGGTTGTCTCAAAGGGATATACAAACAAACAAAATTCCTAATTAGGTGCATAATATGCTGGTCGATTTAAGTGTTGCAAATCTTGTCTGAGCGCACCTATTCCACAGCAGCAATTACACGTCCACAGGTAAATGGCAGTAAGTAGCAATCCAGAACCTCATCCAATTATAAAGTAGACATTGTATGTGATTTTACGTGCTACATAAAATCAAAGCTTTTGTATGCACTTCTTTTTAGACAGGATAGTTTCTCTCTGCAAGTTTTCATCTGAATATACTGAGTTTATTATCTCAGTCAGTGAGAATGGTTATTGTGCTCAATTCACCAGAGGTGATGGGTTGTTTTGAAATGCATCTTTCCTGACAGGACAAAGACTCACGGAGAATCCTACCTCAAATGTAAATTACCTGAAATTAAATACCTGACCGACTGCAGACTTTTTATTTTTTTACCTGTTTGTTTTAACCATTACACAAAGATAAATTATAATTTCATGTATCAGGGAAACCCTGCCTGACACTATATGAAAAAGTAATTGCCCCCTAAACCTAATAACTAGTTTTGCCACCCAGCATGTCGATCAAATTAAAGTTCCGACTTTGACTAAGCCACTCCAAAACTTTCACACAGTTTAAATATCCACATAACTGCTGCAGGTCTTCTGCAGCTTGTGTGTCTCTCACCTTTTGCCTGCACTGTCTTGCAAAACTAGATTAGTTAGGTAGTTATTTCTGCGAAGGCGGGAAAGAGCTCAACCAGGATGTATTAAGATCACAATTCATGCTGCACATTTTTTCATATTACTAATTTAACATAACAGATGTGGGTTAACTGTCAGGTTTACTCTTTAATTTACTTTTACTCGCTTATAATGTAAAGGTCTCTGAGATAGGCTCTCACTTCTAACCAATCATATGATTTGAACTATTTCTGCTGAGGCCACATGGAGCAGTGGAATGATTTTGAGTCTTGTGGTAATGTGAACCTACCTAGATTGTATATTGCAGCCTTAACCCAACTTTGTTTGTAAAGACTTGGTGGTTGTCTGAGCTGGAAACTTTAGGAGTTGCAGACAGCTTTGCAAGAAGTTGCTTGAAACTGGTTGAGTGATTGCATAACGTTAATTTAAAATGTAAACAAGAACATTTTTCAAGTTTACGATCCAGTTTAGATTAAAAGCATCTCCAAGGAGTAATTTGTTATCTGACAAATCAAATCCATTAATTGTTAAGGGTAGAGGAGTGTAGCCAATTATAGTACAACTGAGACTGCCCTGATATGAAGCTGCTTGGCTTTTCCACTGTGAAATCAGCAATCTGTTGGTAATGTGTGTTCAGGGCTAATGGGATGCAACTATTACTGCCTTCAGTGGTTCTATTATCATGCTTCCTGTTCAAAAAGCACAGCTGAATAGGTGACTAAGCAGAAGGTACAGGTGGAGTGTTTATCCTATGGTCTCTATACAGAACACTGTGCAGGTCCTAGTTTTATCTATGGATGGTCAGAAAGGGGGTCTGTAACATCAGGATCTTAGGTCATATGAAACCTATTCGTGCCATTGTCTTAATCTCATAAAGTATCAGCACTATTTATGAATGAATAATATTTTCCCTGTAGCCGGTTATAGTGGGATGTCGGATGCTTATATGTTTCCTGAGGATTATGTTTGTCTCTATACTTTATTGTGAATGTGTTTTGTTTTGAAACCTTGATTAATTTGCTGCTAACATTCGAACCCCACTGTCTGTTCATTTTATAACATGGCCTTAAAGCAAAAACCTTTGCACTCATGTGTACCAGGCAAACAACTGTTAAGACGGTGGTACTTTAACCTTTCCAAACAAAGATTTGAGTAAAGTATAGTATGTGTTGTGAGATAATGAGGTAACCATCTAAGCACATGAACAGTATCTCAATGACCCAGGTGTGGGATATAAAAGATCAATACAACACAACTATTCACAATAAGAAGTCAAGAAACAAACCCTAAATTAGCACTTTTCAAAAACAAACAAACAAAAACTTCATTCTATCTTTCAGAAACCACTGTGTTCAGTCCACCATCCCCTTGTTTTTACGAAAGCAAATTACCTATTGCCTCAAGGCTTGCAATAGAAACAGCCGTAGCTGCAACGCAAACATTCTCAATCAAAGCCGATTTTTTGTGTGTGTGTGTGTGTCTGCAGCTCACTTTTTGTTTGTCTGTTATAACTTTGCTGCAGGATTCATGTTAATTAGAAACTTTAAGACAATCCTACAGAATCCCTGTTTATAAATGTGGCATTCTGTATTTCTGTGTCCACCTAGTATATTCAGTTTTGTTTTATTTATATAGCGCCAATTCACAACAGACATTATCTCGAGGCACTTTACATTGTAAGACCTTACAAAAAAATAGTTAAGTACAAAATAATATGGAAAACCCAACAGTCCCACTTGAGCGAGCACTTAGTATAGAACCAAAAAAACGGGACAGGTGGTGCTGAAGGTGAGCTACGCAGTGATGTCTCACTGCCAACATGCAGCTATATAACAGTGGTGGGTGGATCGATCCAAAGTATCGATTGTATCTAAACCTAGTTGGTACTGTTATCGAATCGATAGTAGCACAATGGTATCGATATTTTCTCTTTTCTACTTTCAGTGTGACTGTTCCATCAGAAATTACACACAGCTCCTCTCTCAACAGCGTGACTCAGCAGTGCTGAGCAGACAAATGCAGGCTGTAGTGAATGAAAACACAGAAAAGAGGAGCAATAGACTGGGGGGACTTTGGTTTGGGATTCGGGTCTCCTGCATCTCAGCCATGCACAGTGAACAGCATCACTTCACGTTAATGACAGTAGCAACTACAACGAGAGAGAACAGCAGCTATGAAATAAATAGAGACAGGAGGAGGGGAAATCCCTCAGCGAGACCGTTTTACAGACATAGAATCGCCATTCTATCTCCCACTAGGAAAACGTCACTTCCATGAAACCTACACCACTAACCAGCATCAGTCCAGTCTGGGACAAACAGAGACAGTATTTTTAGTTTTGTAGAACATCTGCCTTGAAATGCTCTCCTACAGAAGTAATTCGTAAAATCACCGATTGTAAGTTCCTGGATCTATATTCACTTAATGTAATGTTGCTGTTTTTTAACATGTTTTTAAAGTGATTTAAACATTTTTACTTTCATGTGACGGATACATTTTCCAGCAGGCTGCCTTTACAACATAATAGTATGTGATCAGCATCGGTGATACTGGTGCTGTATTTGCTTGTTATTGGATTGATGATAAAGCGTGCTGTATCGCACACCACCACGGTTCAACTGGATGCCTGATCTGCTTTACTTACTTCATAGTAAGCTGTAGTGTCTGTGTGTTTGGCCAGTTGCAGTATGTATGGCATCTGAGACCATTGTGTTCTCCCCCACAGTGTCCAAGGAGGAGGAAGAGAGACAAATAGCATGACGAAAGTACTGACAAAATACTGACACACCCCCATTCACACCCATCATAGGCTGCTATAAAATAACTTTTCACTACAGTGCGAGGTAAATATCAACAACAAGCAGGCAATCAGCGTAGACAAATTAATCCAAATAAGGTCTAGACAGGCCTGCAAACAAGATGATGGCTTCACAACAAAGCTAATATGGCACAATATTAATGAGATGGCAGAGGACTAATGACGGGGGGGGGCATGCATACTGAGATGGTGATAAAGGGGAAGAAGGAGCAGGTGTGCTGGCAGGTGACGATCACCTAATGGGGAACGGAGGGAAGAGCCGAGGATCTCCACTGCTGAGTGAGTGGATACATATTTGAATTGAATTTGAATGCTCAGGTCCTGTTTCCTTCCCCACTGAACTTTTTACTCACACAAAGAGTCTGTTTGCACTCAGACACTGATCCCTGTTGATCTTTCACCGGTGTCACTGCTTGGATTGTTTTATGAGCTCAAGAGTTATTTTTATCTGTTATATCAATGTCTAATAACAATAACAATCAACCAAACATATTTGATTATAATTTGCCTGGCTGCCTGAGCTCTGCGTTGCACAGCATGTAGCATGTATTAATAATATCTGAATGAGTGTGTTCCAGTCCTTCTGAGATCATCTGGAATCGGGTACCTCTTTTGGACTAATGAATGTTTTGCAGCTTTAACATGCTGCATATGATAAGTAGTTTGGTTAACTTGAATAATACAAACTACAGATGCACAGAAAAAGGCTGATGAGATACTGATGGTCACTCTAAAGATACTCCCAGCAATTATGCATGTGTATATTAAACTACAAAGGGTTTTTAGCACGGTTTTTCTACGCGATTCATCATGTGTTCATCCTCTGAAAGAATAGAAATCAATGAAGGTCAGCGATCATTCTTTTTCAGAATAAAACTCCATAAAGGACAGTACATACACACTAAATCTTACATAGTCCCTACACACTGACACATTTACATTCAGAACGACATGTTTCATTTTGTGAGTTGTTCTGATGAAGTGTGAATCTCTCTTGGGGTAGCCCAGTGTGCTGTGCTCAGCTTGTCTTTGAAGCCGCTGTACGAATGTAGCGCTCCTTCACACACACACTCGAACAGCAGTTGGTCTCACCAGCGCTCACTACAGAGCTGATTCATCTCTTTACTAGATCGGTCACTACTAATCTTTCTGTGGCGGGGGAGTAACCCCCAACGGTGTGCCTTGATCATAGACTTCATCTTTATAAGGGGTAGACAAAACACCTCAAGGAGAATTCCTGAACTTTGTAACACCTTAATCAAAATTACAAACACACAGCTGCAGGGGTGAGTTATGTTTGGTTGAATGCTACAGATCAGATTTGTCAAGGTAGCGTAAAGTGACAGCAGAGCTCTGAATCTGTTGGTGTCTTTAGCGTGGTTCCTGTTTTTATTTCATTCTCCACACTGTTGTTATCTCTGGTTCTCAGAAAACACAGTAATGTTTGGTCTAATTGTTTTTTTATTGTTATTACATGTTGGTTGATGGGTATTGTGTCTCACCAGAGACCAGTATAAAATATGGCATATTTTCTACACCCCAGCAACTTGTTGTTTAAACTTTTACAAAAGTCATTTGACGTTTGTTTTGCTTTAATTCTGTATCACTTTCAATCCTCCAGCACACCATGTTTGGACTGGGAGCCAAGAGCACTTGGTAATTCCACAGAGGGTTTCAAGTTATCTGTTTTTTGCAGACAGGTTTGCAGTGGCAAGCAAGCCACTGATACAGGTTTTGCGAAGGTATTTCATTGATGTGCTGTGATAGAGGCTTTACCTACCTTCTGCTGGCACTGCAGTTTGCCAGTTAGGTGACCAAGCAAAGCAGTCTGTGCTGAACTGTCTATGATAAGTATAATGAAACTGCTGAAGAAATGAGGTGAATTTCACGGGCAATTCTCCACACGAGTTGTGAGTGAATAAGCAAAGTCGGTATACAGTGTACATATTGCACATGCTTCACATAAAATGCACAAAATGCAGTTTGACACCAGTTGCCATCAATGCTAGAATGGCTGAAAATGATTTACCATTTTGCAGCTCATGCAGACCTGGATTACAGCCGTTAACTAAAGTGGCGCATGTTGTCAAGGTTTCACCAAACAGTGGGCCCAAATGCACACCAGCATATGTTGTTTTTCCCATGATGCTTCCTTCCTTCATCTTTATCACCTAAGGGTGATTCCCTAGCCAGGGCTGTTGTCACGGCTTTCAAACTGGCTCTGTGCTTTAGACGCCTTATATGGTCATTTCCTGCCATCTCCGTCTGGTCTGCCTGACTCATCCTTTCAGCCAAATCAGTAACACCTGTCCCAGCCTGCCGCCTCTGACCCCCTAAAGTTTGAATATTCTGAAAAAGTTTCTGTATAGTATTCACATTGCAATTTATTCACTCTCGGCTGTGAGCTTTGAACTTTGGATTTTGGACTTATGACATGCATCCTAGATATCTCTCTATCTTCTTGATGAGTGAAGATTTCTGAATGCCAACCTGCATAGAGTGATACCAAATGAAGAGCCATGTAGGAGCCATGTGGGAGCCATAAGAGCCCGCTCATATAAAGGAGCTAAGTCAAAAGATTCAAACCCTAGAAAAGCCCTCTCGTTTTTGTGCCCAGAACCTACCTGTAGCCTCTAGAGCTACAGTAAATGGAGATTAACAGTAAAACTGTAAGATGTTTGCAATTCACTCACACTTACAAGATAAGATAGCATACAATTTATTTTCAATTTATTTTATGATGATTAAAAAGTGCAATGTGACCACACTGTAGGATCAACATAGGTAATAATTTACTTTAAATTTAATCTTTTCACTTTAAAAGTCACAGAAAACCAATGTGTCACTGTGTAATTCCCGTATCTGAATTATCACTCTGGCCAAGAGACATCCTAATCAGGAGACATCCTAATTATATGCCTAAACCAACTCAACTGTCTCCGGTCAGTGCAGCGAGCAGTTCAATTCCAAGGTTCTTACGGATTTTAGGCTTCACACCCTGTCACTATGTTGAGTGCAGAACCAGCCCATGACATAAGCCAACTAAGGGCCTGCTTTTTTGGCTCCAATCACCACTAGCTATTTATTATAATTATTACACATTTCACATAGTTTTTTTTGTTGTTTTTTTTACATATGTCAGTGTTGATTGACATATTGTCAAAGGTTTATTATTGTACAAAAACACAGTCTGGTTTAAACAGAGCTCTGCTGGTGCTGTTGTGATTCTACCTCAGAGCTCTGCTGAAAACATATGTAACCAGGCTGCAGTGGTGGTACTCTTATTCTTTTAAAGCTGTCAGGATGTTTTAATCAACTTATTTGAGGGCTTTTCCTTCATGGGTGCATGCTGGGACATGGTGAAATAATGATACGGTATAGTATCATATAGTAATGGTATTTTTTTATACGGTGATTTAGTATTTTTGCTTAAACATTACCTGTGTGCTAAACCTAGATAATGGGAGGCTAAAAATACAAATGAGACAACCAAATATATTGATTCTTATTCTTGCTAAAACATCCTCATCCATCTACAGAACATTCTTTCAACAGCTAAACCCCCTTTGTTTCTGATTAAGGTCTTTGAGAGTAAAAAAATAGATTTCTATTGTTAACCCATTGACTGAAATGCTTGATTCTACTTTCCCCTTAAAATGAGTTGCTACACGCAAATATTAAAGATTTATTTCTTTAAAAGGGTGCCAGGTGTCATTGATTCTCATTTGTTTTAATGTGTTTGATTGGCACCATTGTATGTTGGTTCATTGAATAGGTCTATAAAGACAATATTCAGTTTGAGGAAAAACCCAAGGTCTGAGCTTTCAGATTCCTTCGCACTTGATATGAGCCTGTGCTGAGAAAGAAAAAGTGCCCTCTGTCCAATGCTGTGCCCCAGGCTCATGGCCAAATGACCGTGATAAGATAGCATCCAAGTGCAATGGAAAAAGCTGTGAATGTGAGAGCAGCAATGACTTGGACTTGTTTCCCAACTCTCCCTACAAGCTGAACTTACCTAGATATTATCTCAGTAGGAAGCAACTTAGTGAAAAGAAATGTTTTTTTCCGCTTAATTGTGAACACACAAGAGTCACCATCACAGAAAGGTACACTTTCAGTTCACTGTTGTAACTGTGCCCCATACACATTTATGCTCTAAAGCAACATACATCCCCTGATCTTCATTGTGGCTTTGTAACACACATCGACATTGATAGGGTGTAATCACTGGATAGATTATGTTCGGGTGCAATGAATGAAGTGTTTTATTCTTTAATAATGGAAAATGAGTTGCAAGGAGGCGGTTGAGGTGGATGCTGGGTGTACAGTGCGTAGCCATCACTAGAGATCGGAGTCCGTGTGTGTTTAGATTTCAGCAAGAGATGCACTTTGGTTAAAGTTATGGAAAGACTGTGAAACATAATTACAGTAACTTATTGGTACAAAACAGCTGTCATTCTCACCAGTGCACAGGTCTGCTCCCGTTCCTCCTGTCCACATGTTGAAGTTTGTTTGGGGAGGACAATGAACCCCAAACACATTCCCCCTAAATGTATTGTATCTGTCTATTGTATGAAAAATCCTAGTGTGGATAAGCAAAGTATATAAAATAAAATAAAGAAATGCATTTTAACTACTTTGCAGTGCAGTGGCCCCATATTAACTAATTGAATCCCCAAGTTTCGGGATTAAACAGTTGTCAGGTTGATGGCACCAGGTATACATGTAGAGAATGCAAAGACATTGCTATTCATTGCTTAACTGCAGCTGCACCACACAGTACACACTAGTATCAGCACCTACTGTCTGTCACTTGTAATTATTCCACGGTCATCAGCCTCCTGAGGGGCTAAACCAAAATGTAGTGTGATTTGGTCACTTCTGTCTCCAGCTGTGATATCTGTGGGAAGGTTGTCTACAACACAGTTGTTCAATTGTACAGTATTTGAGGTAATCAGAAGACAGAACATGGTGTTGGAGCTGCAACAAAAGAGGAAGTAGGAGCATAATGACCAAAACAAATTTCACTGAAGGTTGGCCTCTTAGTCTAGGGAAGCTACGTACAGTTCCCTGTTGGAAAAATGCAGTTGGCCCTGTGACTTTTTCTGTTTATTGTTATTATTTGCATTTCTTAATTCCTCAACCACTGAACATGCATATGTCCATTTTTGTCCTTATAAACCTCTATTGTTCTGGCAGGACTTGGACTGGAACCAACATAATCCCTGTTCAACACTCCACACGTTTTTTCCTGTGCTTGACTTGACTCACACTTTTTAAAGAGGTAATTAGCAGGAAAAGTTGGATTATGACCTTAATGGGCACGCTCTTTATAAATCTCATGTGTTGCTCATGTCAGCGTAATGATCTATTTCTGTTCTTCTGACTCCATTATTGTAACATGCTGGATCTGAGGATTGTGTGTGTGTGTGTGTGTGTGTGTGTGATATTGGGTCATCAAATTCCCCTTTTACCATTAGTAATAATGGTTTATTTATTACTTGATCCTCAAGTAAGGCCTAAGATGTTGGCAAATCGAAAGTGAACTGTAAGCCATTCAGATCTTTGAATATTCTTTGAACACACAGCATTTGAACAATGGTCTTTCAAATATGTATCAATTGTATTTTTGAAGACCAAGTACTTCTCATTAATTATTGTGAAAAGAAGCATTCATGCACTGCAGTTATGAAACATCTCAGCAGTGTACTGAAAGTACACAGTCAAGCTTACACAGCATGCTCTGAAAGTTCAACTGAAACAACAATCAAGCTCTAGACAAAACAATGGTGAAATTATTATTAATTATAACAACAACTGCAATTCAACATGACAAGAAACATTTACACATTTAGGTTATGACACCAGATTGATTAATGTTTGGGCTGCGTGTATGTGTATGTCTGGATGTGTATCTGAACCCAGTGTGTGTATATGTGTGTACATGTTTCCTGCTGAGAGACTGATTTGTCAGACTGCAATGCAACACTTTAGCAACATTAATGTATCATAGTTTTTAACATTTCTTCCAAACTACTACAAGAAAAGAGATGGGGACGGATGTAAACAAATCTCAGCAGCATCAGTATGTAGTGACATTTAGTACTTGCTTGGTATTAATGGTGACATCTTTTCATTTACAAGTTATTTTACAGAGCACATATTTCAAAAAGCAGCATGATGTCCTTAGGCAATGGCCCATTATTAAAAGAAGACATTTGTTAAAACTAAAAATCAATAAAAGAAATGGCAAAGTGGAAGTAAAATGGCAGATAAAGCACATTGAACCTTTGAGAACATGGCTTAGATAACACTAGTAACGCGCAGGGGTAATGTAATTAAGCATTTAGCTCTTGGAACAGACACGCTGTTGAATGAAGCTGTTAGAATAAAAATAAAAACATCCTTTATTGATCCCTTTGGGGAAATTGTTGTTGGACAGCTGCCAGAGAGTAGATGTTGGCACTACTACAGAGTTTTGGTGCCTTGTCCAAAGGCACATTAACATGTAATTAAACCCTCCAGTTTGCAAATGACTGCTCCACTGAGCTACATGCGACCCATGACCTAATGGTGCCAGCGGAATGGAGTTTGAGTCTGTGAATATGTTATTCTCCCTGTTTGTACAGTGCAATGGTGTACTGGGAGTATACGTTGGAGAAAACAGGAAAGTAGCATAGAAGGGAAAGTGTTTCAGTAATTTAGAGATGATTAGAAGGAGATGAAAAGGAATCTGATGCAGTCTTTTCCTTCATGATGAATGTAGTAGAACGCCCCTTACACACAATAGCATTAAGTTATCTATTAGAGAATCAATGTTGCCCTAGTTCTTTCATGAAATATTAAGCACAGAAAAGTTAAAACACAGAGTTAAAGACAAGAAGAGAACAGATAAAAGGTGAACCATGAACATCTTCAAGAGCATACTGAGATCGTGTGAGTTGAGAAAAACCTTTCTTAGATACATGTTTGCCCATGTGTTTGTATGCGTTGGCCCATGGGTCTCTAATGTTGTTCATTAGCTGGGTGAATTGTGTCAAGATGTTAAAGCGAGCTGCCAAAGCCTTGAGCCCTTGGTGTAAAGCTGCCTGTGTGGGAATGACAATCTTCCCAAAGGAAAAGACCTAGATGTCTGTAACAGAGCACGGAAGACTCAGGGCCCAGTCAATTAAACAGCCGCACTGCTCAGATCACACCACAGGAAATACTAGGAAACAAGGCACCACACAGCAACACTACAGCGGGAAAAGGCCACATGGATCACAGAAGTAGGTACACACAAACCTAAGGGGAAAAGCAGTCACACAGATGTGAGAGATTCAGTCACACAGACACAGAGAGATTCTTATAATTAAGCGTGCAGAAGCAGATTGTCGATTATTATACCTCCTCCAGTTTGGTAGATTGGTTTGACAACCCCAACAGGCTTTCTTTTCTTCCTAATCCTTTCGATACACATTCATGTAGTGACCTTCACGAGGCCGATAGCTGTGCTGAAACTGGAGGGAGGGGACATTCTTCACGGAGATCAGGGAAAAGAGGTCGCACTTTATCCCCTCCATCCATTTCTTTCAGCGACACTGATCCTGCTGATGTTCTCTTTGAGTCCCTCTGCAGGAATATCAGATTATGCTGAAGTGTTTGGTATAGCTGACCAACCCGCATTTGTCTGACAATAACAAGGACATTTTGTTGTTTCACAACAGTCAGATTAAGACTATTCTGCAGAGTGCTTACTGAGATGATTTCCATAAACATTATTGTGAATAACACACCTTATGAGCCTCAGAGTTAGTGATGTGAAATAGGACACATAGTGTGATTGTTCTGAATCAGGTTACTCATGAGCCTAAGAGGAATTAAAAACTGTGTAATTCTTACGTCTATACTCTAGAGATGAAACGTTGTTCATTATGTTATAGATTATTAATAGATATGTGTCCTGACTGATTTGAGATTTTTTTTTTAATTGACACAATTAAAAAAAAGGAGGCACGTTCACTGCTTTTCCTATTAACAAATATGTCAGAAAAACAAATAAAATCAACTTTCTAAAGAAAAGAGGCAGTTTAGATTTATCACCAGAATAGCCTATACCCTAAATTAAAATTGTAATATCTGTATTAAATATTATTTTGAACCTGCCTTTAGCCTGACCCCAGAAAGACTGGGGATCACCTGGTGGTTTTTCCCAGCTCTGCTGTACCCTATCGGTTTTGGTTTTTCCCAGAACTCTTACTCTGGTTACGACTCAGACCCCTGCTCTGCCACCTTATCTGGAGCAGCCATTTTGTGCATCCTGTTTATCGTCTGTTCATCTACACCAGGGGTTAGGCAAGTTCCGTCCTAGGGAGCCGCAGCCCTGCTTGTTTTCCAACCATCCCCGCACGTACAGCTTCTGACTGGCTGAACACACCTGATCCAGGTAATCAACAGTTCCTGCTCCTGGTTACCAGCTGGAGGGTTGGAAAACAAGCAGGGCTGTGGCTCTCTAGGACCGAACTTGCCTACCCTGATCTACACAGACATCACTGCCTGCTGTTTTCACTGTAAATCATCAAAAACCCTCTGAAATCTACTTTATCAGAAATTTTTACCCTTGCATTTACTTCGAGATATTTTGATTAATCAGTTAAGATCGATACTTTTACTGAATCTTATGATTATATATATCTTAATATTATAATGAAAGTTATACTGGGAATATTGTGGGCAGTCTAAGGCACCTTGACATGCCACACCTGTGAGGTAGGAGGGATTATCTCGGCAAAGGAGAAGTGCTCACTATCACAAATGCGGACAGATTTGAGAACAATATTTGAGAGTCATGGATTTTGTGTGTGTAATAAAATTTTCAGATGTTTGAGTTCAGCTCATGAAAAATGGGAGCAAGAACAAGTGTTGCGCTTATTTTTTTTGTTCAGTGTACATTTACATCCAAGCTTTTGCCGTATGTACTGATCATAAGAGCACACACGAATAAAACACAAGAAGGCTGAAAAGCTCATTTCCACCTAGGTCTTTTTGGGTCCGATTTTAGGGGTACTGTAGAACCACGTAACACAAGGACACAACCATATTGTATTTGTTTAATCAAATCAATACCATTCAATAGTCTGTCTGCAATGAAAACTATTGTATGTATTTAGCTACGGGCAAAAACACACATGCGATATCTTTACAAAAATCTGTTTTATGTATTTATTTCTCTTAAACCTTGAAACAGTGCTCCAATTCACAGTTCCAGTTCAATTTAAACAAAAATAAACCTGTGGAGAATGAGATGCCTTTAATCAATGTATGTTTAACCTAAAACTAATTACAAGAAATTCAATATGACAAAGCCACTGTTATCAATGAATAAAATCATTTTCAGACGTGAAGACTGTGGCAATTTGAAGTCATCCTATGGGACAAATCATTCCTCTCCAATCAAATCATGAGTGTTGTGCGGATAATTATTCCCAGTCTAATTTATTCCATGTAGGTCAGAGAAGCAAGCAAAGAGAACACTCTTAAATCTTCTGTCTGCATTTAGAAACGAATAAACTAATTAAAAAGCTGCTGAGGCTCTGGCCGGGAATTAGTACACAGGTCAGCCTCGTGTGACCCTGTTTCATGTCGACCTATCGATTTCTCACTTTCATCATGAGTTTTGTTCCAGAAAGACTCACAAAGATAGTCATAAGTCTGTTGTACTCTGCATGTGCATTTAAATTTTGTTATCAGTTCAATCAAAAAAATAAAAAAAGACATCAACAACACAGGGTATTGAATAGCTGTTGTGGGAGGTTCTGCTTTTTAACTTTAATCTGCAAGTGTCTAAAGTGCAACAACTACCTCAGCCCTCTTCTAATCTTAGGGTCGAACTGGAATTCATGATACTATACAAAGGTGCGCATACATGTGAGAAAACTGGTGTTACTATTACTGTTGGGAAAAATGAGGGAGACTGGACAGGTAGCAGAGATGAAAGACTAATGCAGACTGTGAATCCAAAAGAAGTATGATAAAACTTTAACATCTTCTCATCTCATTTTCAAGTGAAACTAGGTCAGAAGAAGGGAGGCAATAAATGTTAAATGACGAGAAGACACGTGCGTCTAGGGGTCACTGACTCAAACAGAGCCTTAGTGAAAACCACACAATAGAAACAGGAATGTATCTCTCTAAACTTTCTCTTGAGGCATGCAGATGCAGTGGATAAACAAGGAGAAATAAAGATCTCTATCACTATTAAACCAACACCCGTAACTGTTGCTAGGAAATGTATTTTTCAAGGGATGTTTTGATAGATTCTCTACCATATAAACTTTTCAGAAACTTGGTTTAAATCTTTCAACAAGTCCTCCAAACAAAAACACCTGGTTTGACCTTCAAATCAACGCACACTTGTGTTATGGTTTACAGATGTCCCAAGCGAATTCTAAAGGGTGATATCAGAGCTAATGTGGGCATATATTAAAGAATTAATATCTGCGAAAATCAATTTGATCAGATTCAGAGTTTTAAGTTAAAGTTTGATTTGGCATGATTTGAACTAGCACCAAAATCCTTTAGTGGCTTATATCTTAAAATTGAATTGCATTTACATTTCCTTACTCAAGTTAGAAAATGTAAGTAGATTACATTATTTTGGTTTCAGTGCACAAATAATTATATTATGGCCAAAAAATGGTGCTGTGTGCAGCAGATTTAGGAGACCAGGGGAGAGCAGCCAGGAGTTTGCCGGGGACACAGCTATGGCCCTGTTGAATAAGGTGACCCGAGACAGATTATTTGCAGACAATGAGATGTGGATTCTGGCAGCTTTGCCTGTTTGTTTTTTTTCCTATTTATCATGACCAACTCTTTGCTGCTATGCGCCCTTATCATTCTACACCCTTCATAGCACTGCCTGACACACATTCTGAATGATAATCTATTCCAACCCACTCTATTGCTTTCTGGAACACAATCATTTATCCTTCTGGGAGTGGCGCATCTTTTTAAGTCTTTCTCGCAGACTCTCTTGTCACTGGGTTTTACTCTGAAGCATTCTTTTCTATAATTTTTTTTCCTCTTTTTATAGATTTTGTCTTTTGTCCTCTTCCCTTCTTGTCCTCATTAAGACTTTCTAACTTCTCTGTCTTGACAGAGCAGGTTTCAGACACAGGCTACTTCTCTGTCTGGCATTGTGACAAACTTTCAAGTTGTCACTCTTAATTTCAAACCTGACTCTTACTCCTGTTGCTTTATTATCTCCCCCTTAGCTCAAACACCACAGCTGCCCTGAATTTTTGCTGAACATTTATTCTTCTGCTGTTTTACCTTGTTTAGTTTTTTTCTAGCAGTTTAATGGATCACCCAAAAATGTGAGGACCCACATGCAACAACATGCATTTAAGTCTGGAGCAAAATGGCAACTAACTTACAACATTAATTGACTGCAGTGACACACAAACTGGCCTTGAACATAATCTAATGTCGGTATTTATCTACCACACACTTTCTGCCTTGTTAAATACAGGGCACTTCCTGTGTTGGAACCCGGAGTTGGCACTAAACATATCACGAATCCTGTACTGCAGGATATTCCAACATCACTAGAAGTCTTTATTTTACTATGGTGTACTCTCTTACACATTCTGGATGAGGTCTTCTATTTTAAATGGCCTCTCCATCAGAACAGGTTAACAATCTTTTAATTCATGTTTCTACTTGATTCAAATACGGATCAATGAGGACCACTGAACTTAAGGGACCAAATGGTAATATGGGAAACTACAATGTCAAATCACGTCACATAATGAGTGTTAAACTGTACCACACATTGTTTTTAAATGTATATTAACTATACCACACTGAATTGTGAATTCCTTTCAAAAGGCCTTAATATATTGCTGTGATGTTACTGATCTCGAATAATATATTCATATGTTTGTGTATGTGTGTATAAATATATATGTGTGTATAAATATATATATATATATATATATGTGTGTGTGTGTAAACAAACAAACGTAGAGGTGGCCTGATTTACTTGTGAAATGACTGCACAGGGTTAATGCATTATTGTAAGATTCCAGCAGGTTACTAAACCAATTTGAGGAGACAATGCTACACTTGGGTAATTACTTATCACTTATAGCTAAATGTAAAGCCCAAAGGCTGCAAATTGTTGGATAACCTGCACAATAAAATGTTTCGTCTTCTTGTTTTTCATTAGCAAAACCTGAGTGAGTTTATTTCCCTCTGCAAGAAGAAGAAGAAAGTAATATAGTTGGGATACAGTCCTGGGGGCTTTTACCATAGCTTGATTTGTTTTACAATAATTGTAATGGCACCATTTTTGTGTGTGCATATTTAATATGTGAGTGTTTTAATTCTACATTTCATTGTCTTTACTTGCTCTTTCAACATTTGTTAACTCACAATTAACAATGTGGATGAAATAAAAAAATATACCATCATATGTATAACATTCATTATGATGTACTTGATGATCCGCTTGAGAAAATTGTTGTTGGCAGCTGCCATTGCAGGGTTTTGGTGTCTTGTCCAAAGACACCTCGATGCGAGAAAGCCCCCTGGAATGAAGGGCGAAATGTTGTCAAAGAACTACAGTCCAGTTGCCACTGAAAAACCTTTTTTGGGATAACCATGACCTGGATGACTGAGAATCTTCACAGACAAAATGTATCCCTGTCTTTAATATTTTTACAATGTGTGTAATTGTACTGATACCTATCGTTCAAAAAAACAAAAAACCCTGAAAGTTTGGGCTACTTCAGAAAATATGGGCCAGAAAAATAGTTTTGTAATCTGCAACTCTGGACCAAGCTAAATGTGTTTGAATTACTAAAATATTTTTGTATACTTGACAGACACTGGCGGAGAAACCACGCTTGAGTAGGAACAAAGGTCTCGGGACCTTTGTTGAACACAGAGCAGAGAGCAGGTGAGTGAACTTCCTTTTTATATCCAGGCACTTTCTTGCAGTCAGCTGATCTGCTCACCTGACGGGAACAGTTTAACATAGAGGAAAGGAAGTGCAAACTTCTCAAAGCCTTTTTCCCCAGAAATACTTTTTATTCTGACAAACTCAACGTTGATCCATTAAAATAAATCAAATAAATATTTTCACGTGCAGATGTAAAGAAATATTTTCCTGTGGCCAACAAAAGAGGAATCTCACTCAAAAGTGTTGAATGGTTTTAATTTTGATCTCTGATATTTCAATTTGAAACAGGAAATATCATGTAGTTTATGATCTGCATATGTGCATAAGTGGTTGAATTATGTTTCAAAGCAGTGTATTTTTTTTAAAGGGGGCTCTACATTTCAGGATGGATGGAGGGCAAACCAAGTGTACAACTCACCATACCAGAAACTCAGGGTTACAAGGCTAATGTAACCTGGGCTAAGCATGTTTTCTCTGAGGTCAACTCTGAGTGTCTACTGCACAATCTCTCTTCCTAAGCGCTATCAATGCTTAAAGGCACCAAAACCCGATGTTGTACAGAAGGTGAGATTGTATGGTGGAAAATAAATGTGTTTTATTTATATGTTCCGTATCAACAAATTTTCCAAAACTACCAACATATTCCTAATTTTATCTGGTTGCAATTATGTTCCAGACAAAAACCTATATGCAATTGTAGATTAGTCGTATAGAAATGTGCTTTTCAGGACACTCTGTTGCTCACACAAGGATTCTGAGGGATCACAGTTGGAGTACTAAATACATGATGAATTGAAACTTGGGTTTGTGACTCTTGGTAATTATTAGCCCAGAGACATATAATGGGGCATACAATGTTCTTTTAGCAGATCATTTATCCTAGGGGATCGTTTGTCAGACTTAATTGTTTCACAGAGAGCAGTAATATCAAATGAGGAGAGGAAGACGTGATTAAAATCACTTAGTAGTCCAACAGTACTGCTCTACAGATATTACCTCACATACAGTACATGCATCTGAGTTGGCACTTTCGATTTTTGTTGGTAGTGTTTGTCCAGTGACCACGCTCTGGTATTTGTGACATCTTGCATGAATGTTGGGGTTTTTTTCAGAGCTGCTTAGCTGAATAAATAATTAACTGTTAAATATTTTTATAAAGCACAAACAAACAAAAAACAAGAAAATAACAGAGAGAAGGAGAGAAAAAAATGCTTCATCTAATGCTAACACATTGTTGACATTAGTGTAATATTACTGTCCAGCTTGATCCATAAGAGAAGCAACTCTCATATTTATAAAGTCTGATTAAGGGAGACGTGAGAAAAGAAGGACTCAGTGGATTGGTTGTAATCGATAATAGAAAGAAAAAAAAGCCCACAAGATGTAATTGTATTGGTTTATTCAGGTATCTTGTTACTATGAACTGGGATTAAAATTTACTGTAATGTCGCTAATTGGTATTTGTCAGATGTTGTAATTGCGCAGGTCTCTTGATCAGTGTGATAACATTTGTTTGCTGTGCCACTGGTGAAGCATGATGAATTATATTCATACATACATAAATATTAATACATATTAATTAAATATTTGTGACAGTGATTAGGTGCAGTCATTTTTGGCCAACAATCAGCTACTGTACATTTCATGATGACTGTTTGTTCTGTAGTTAGAGACATAATGTTACTATGTGTGAAAACGTAGAGTGGATTTGTTAGTGTAGAAAGGCTAAAGCTATTTTCGATGTTCAACATATGGAGAAATTAGGCTAACTTTGTGTTAGTCAGAGTCAGGCTGCTGATTAAATCAGCACCTTATCGTATGGCAGTGGGGCTGTTCAGACATTGGTTTTGGAAATGGCATGGTGGGCTTCTCGATAGCAAAGCATTTGTCTGGAGTGCACGCGCGTGTGTTTGTAGTCAGGTCCAGCACAATTACAGTTTTTTCACTACTGTAAAAATAATTTATAAAACTAATTTATAAATAAATAATTTCCATTCTGCACATATTTTTATCTAAAAATAACTTTCTATCTTTGGGAAAAAAAAAAAGAATTGCGAAGTGAAAATGCTAATGCTAATGCTAATGCATCGATTAGTTTTGAATTAAACTTTTGAGTGTCTTTCATAGACTGGAATATTTTTACATATGTTATACTTGTCTTTTTTTCTTGGTCTATAGCTGGTGATTAAGCACCTCTTTTAGATTCCTAATTATGTCATAAGCTAACTTTTAATAAGTGATTCTAAAACAGTGATTTCTCCATAGCCTTCGTATAAAGATGTATAGTACTTCAAATATTCTCTTATCATTAGTTTGGCAGCTTTTTGAGCTTGAGTGGTAGAATCCCCCATTGTATCTGATTTCTAAGCCAGCAGAAACTGTTGGAATTCAGATGTTTTATGAATTTCTAACAAGAATTTAATGACTCAAGTTTAAACTCTGGGAACATGCACAAATGGAAGCCCTTTAACAGCTTAATTCTAATTCTGTCCCATCTGTGGGTTATCTCACATTCATTTCCTTTTGGAAATTCAAGCCAATTTGTCATTATCAGTTGGCCTTAATTATGCCTACATTATGGTGCCATGCTGATGATCCTTTGAGTAAATTCTACAGATGGAATCATTTAAGTACCAGGTTTTAAAACACTTACAGTATATGAAGAAGCCAGAAATTTAGAAGACTGAAGGGTTAGGATTTTTTTTGTCTCTTACTCAGTCCTCCTCCAGATTTCCTGTGACTGTTCTTAATGTAATATGTTCTGTCTCCACTCAGTGAATCTCTATCTCCTGTTGCTGTGCCTTTCTTTCCTACTCTTTTCTCTTTTCATTGATCATCCTCTCTGCCTGTCTGCCTGTCATATCTTCTCTCCTCTTATTACTAAAGGTTAAATGAGCACGCCATTTCCTCACTGCGCAGGGCAAATTTGAAAAGATATGAATGTGATTATACACATACATATACATATAAATGTGTGTTTATATATTGAGATCCAGTGTTAAAAATGTGTCCTAAATGAGCCACATGTTCCTGTTATTTTGCTTTGCGGGGTTTTCAGCTATGGAGACACATCTTACTTTTCTAGTAGCTAATTTGATATATTACCTTTTTATATTTGTTTTTCAGAATCAGTCATTATTCATTTACAGAAAGTTCACAAATGTACTAACAAAGCAGATATTGATTAAATCCTCTGACTGATTAGAAGGATGAGCAACTTTTACAGGTGAAAATTACTTTGCTGCTGCCATCATACCTGCCAGTGATGTTCTGTGAGTTTGACTTTACACAAAAAGACGACAGCAGCTTTCCCCAAATAGGCAGCATATTTCTACTTTGAATATACACTGATTTTTTTAATCTACAGAAAACATACTATGAATTAATTGTCTAGTGTTTAATTTTTTTGTAGGAAATGAAAAAAAAATTAAAAAAAGGAAATGCAATTTAGAAATATTACATGTCACACTCAAAACAATATGAAGACTATACATAAACAATAGCAATCCATGTGACCAACAATAAAGGCAGAACAATCAATATTTAACTCACTTACATTTTTCACTAAGCTACGGGGAACAAGGTATCCTGTACTATTCAATAAGCGGGCCTTTTTTCACAGAAGACATTTTGACTTGTCATAGTAGAAAAAGCACAAACTAATAGCACTAACACAGCAGTGCGAGTAAGTCAGCATGCACAGCACCAGGACCCTGAAACTGAAGCAGCTAAAAGGAATTCTGTCATCATTCAGTACATTATTAACAGCTGTGCTTTTCCCTACTGTGACATGTCAAAATGCCTTTTGTAAAAAAGGTCTTCTGTCATTTTATTCTTGTTCTCAACAAATGTAGAAATGTCAGTTTTTTGTACAGCACTTCCAAAGCAACTTTTTCTATTCTTCTAAAATATTACCAGCATGGTACAAATTACAGCTTTTGAATAGAGAGCAAGTTTATCTCATTTGACACCACCTAGCTACAGAAAAGAATATGCTGTTCTAATTATGACAATTAGAACAAACATGAAACTTTACATTGATCTCTTCGTTTTTCACTTTTGGGACACTTTTAGCTATTTAGCTTTTTATCTATTTCACTGGATACATCTTTTATTTGAGTTTTTCTAAGTGAGCTCTAGGTTTATTATCTCTGCCTGGGGAATGTAAATTGGATAAATTAGGATCAAATGATTTCACTTTTCAGAAACAGGGTGACCAAGAAATTCGAAAATGTTTGATTTCTACTTTTTTCAAATATACTTTCTCATATTAGAAGATGATTGAATGGATGAAGGGAAAAATAGGTACCATCTTCTGGTGGAGGAGGAAAAATAGCATAGCTTTGGCTGATTTGTGTGTGTGCCATTGATTTATTGAACTTAGGAGAAAAACATCAACCGGACTGCTGTGTGATGGACAACATCCCAGGAGGTGTTTACTTTTTTTTACATCTGGGTTTAACAGATGAACAGAGAGAGTGCTTTATTGTACTAAAGTGTTGTTCAAATTATCCCTTAAAAAAAGGGACAACATTTGTCGCCGTGTATGTACTGTAGCTAGATATGGAATTGATAAATTACTCCTAACTTTACTTTTATTTTAGAGTACACCTGTACCTATAGCTGTACATCTTTAGCTGCACTAGCTATTCATCACACCCAGACTGGGTCTGGCTACAGTATTGCACTGATGCTAAAAAATAAAATGTCATTATAAGAGATGTGTACTCAGTGGTATTTGCCATGTGAGATGATTTGATTGGTTTGTTGGTCATCATCACAGATTATTTTCGTCAGGCATATTAGTGCATCTGCTCACGCTCACTGATGGCCCACAGGCTGAACTGTGGCACTGTCCCTGGAATAAATTCTGAAAATTCATCTTCCCCAGCAGATTGATTCCTGGATTGAATCAGACTAGATCTTGCAGTAGCATTGTAAATCAGCTCTGTCTTATGAGGTATGTTCTCTATGTCAAGTTTGGAAATTAATTTCTGAGTCTCTTAAGTTTGTCAAAGCTGTGCAATTTCCCATCTTTGAGAAGGTTCGATTTTCTTGTTTTCTTCAGATGCATACAATTTGATTGCAACATACCAAGCCAGTTTCATTTAGATGTACTCTAAGTGAAATTGGTTTTGACAGTCCTGATGACACCCTCTGCATGAATGTGTCCCCTCAATTTTTGCTGAAGAAGCCTAACAATCTTGGAATAATGGAGAGACATTCACAATTTTGAGTATATGTTTTCTGTCACTAATGAGGATTTTTTTGGCGAGTGGCCTTTTTGGTATCAGGGTGTGAAATAGTCTTGCAGGGAGCTGTGCTGTTTTAAGCATCCTTACTGTACAATATGTGTTTATTGTGGCAGCTGGGAGTCTGCCCCTGTTGACCAGTGTTGGAGCAAGGCAGGCCAAAATAAACTGATGTCCCCAAAATCATACAGTTTATTTGTAGAATTTAGGATGGACTGACAGAAATCAGCCATTCACATAATTTACTGTACATGGGCTCTGCAAGGATAATTGCAGCAGGACTTAGCAAAAAATACTGATTAGGTGCTTTTACACTGCTTCTCATTCAGCCATTCACACACACAAGCACACACACAGCTTCACCTGTGTCTTTCTGCATGAAAGAAGTAAAGAACATGGCCCTGAGCTCCTCCACAGGACCCTATGCCCAGCTACTGCTTTGGGTATGTGCATAAAGCCTAGTTCAGACTCAAACACACGTTAAGTGTCTTCACAGAATGAATTAAAGCTGTGGACTGCACAGTTCACACAGAAAAGAATATTTGTGAAACTTGTCAGGCTTTTATCGATTGTGCAGTTCACTGGAGAAGACAGAAACCCTAATATTGGAATAAGTAAAAATCCCAACTATATGGCAGTGACCAGAACTGGGCTGAGAATGTGCCTTGGAGTACAGTTTTTCTTGTATTTTGGCCACGTGTCATATGAAATAAAAATTATTTGCGCACTCAAAGCTGCCTCAAAGATCATTGCATGAGGTGTCTGCTGGGAGTAAAGTTAGCATCTGTGCCTACAGGACTGAACACGCTACAAGACGACAAGGAGCTGACATCTTGTTGTCATCCCCTCCAGAAACTACCTGTGGTTTTCATGCTCCTTGTCTACTGCAGCGCTTGTTGGACTTCTGCTCACGTCTATTCTTGTACATTGTTCCATGCTCTGAGTTTTGTATTTTGGTTTGTCCTGGTTCTAGTTTTCGTCCTGGTTTCGAGTCCTTCACAAGCTGCACATCTAATTTGTTCTGTGTTACTCATGTTTTCCCCCAAGACTCATGTTTTCTGTTTCTGCTTGTGTGATTATTTTTGTTTGTTTTTACTAGTTATTCTTTTCATTTATTGCATCTTCTGCATTTTGCCTCCTTTTAGAATGATTTTCAGTGATTTGATTTTCCTTGTTGTGTGTCTTGGTCTGCTATTGTTTCACTAAAATCTCTTTTACCATTTGTCATTTGGCCATACCCCCTTTTGATAGGTGGTGTTTCAGTTTTGATTGTGATAGAGATTTTTATCAGGCATTTGATACTGGGTAGAATTTCTTTTTACATTTCCAGCAGCAGTGTGTCAGTTGGCTGCATAAAAAAAAAACACCACAGCCAGCAAACTAAATCCTGTTGTTTTTGTTTTTGTTGTTTTACAAATTGCACCCATATAATGTACCCAATGTTTTCAGCAAAAAGATTTTCACACTTTACAGTGAGGTGTTTCAACTTCAGTGGTGCCACTGCAAGTTGTCAGTGCGGTCGTCATCACTAGCCCAAAAATTAAGAATTAGTATGATGATAATGACGAAGAAGAATACTTTATTGATCATCTAGGGAAATTGTTGTTAGGAAAGAAACCCCACCTCGACATGTAACCTGGAGGGGCTGGGAATCAAACTCGCTCACCCTTGGGCTTGAAGACGACTGCTCTACCCACTGCTCAACCCACTGAGCTATCATGCCGCCCCTCACAGAAGGGAGATACTGATTTGAAGAATATAACTATATTAATATATTGTGTAATGCAATATTTCCTTTACAGATTATGACTGTGACAGGTTCATGATTTCCACAGATTCTGTAATAATCACAAATGATTATTTGTCCCTAAACCAGTTAAAGCCGTGTGACCTTGCATAAAAGCAGTAACTCACGCCTGTGTGTCATTCTGCCTCTTCTCATTTTGCTCGTTTGTTTCATCTAGGTTTTCATCTTAGATTTATTTTGTCTGGATGCCTCGGCAGCTTCATTAGAGGTCTATCATGTCTTGCACAGCATTTCGAGGCACAACTAAAGAAGCTCACCTTTACGGAGAAACATCTGGTTTTATACCTGTCTGAGAAGGCAGCTCATCAGGTGAGGCTGACGTGTGCTTTGGTGCAGAGAATTTTAAGTAGGGTAAATAATTTATAAACTCCAGAGCATGCATCCTGTTTAAGGAGAGATATCTTTTCTTTCGTCCAGTGTTTGCAGTGTTTGGTAATTATGTAGCTGCTAGAGGGGTCCAGCCTCTATTAAGGGTTGTATTTTTTGTTTTGTTCTTCGTTACTTTTTCTCTGCTCATTCCCTCTGCCCAGCTGTCTTTCTTTTCAGCACCTGCACCTCAGCTGCAGTTTTACAGGCTTTCCTGTGTGTTTGTGGCTCGCATCAAACAGCCCACGAAGTTTTACATAAAATAAAATGTCAGTTAATGGCTTCGTTCTTGCTCCAGACGTCATTTTTCACTTTATTTCTCCAGCCTCAACAAATAAACAGAAACACTTTGTGAAAAAGGTCAATGCTTAATAGCGTCGTTCAAATCCAGACAACAGCACCATTTGTCAGTTGATATTCTTTGTCCATTTGCAGACACTCTCAGGTTATTTACAGTGGTACAACAACAAAGAGGACATTTTTTTACACCATTCAATTTGTCAGTGATAATGAAAGCTTGCTTGATAAGAGACGTGTATCCCTCGAAATTTTGGTCTGAAAACCTCCAATAATTCCTCAGTAAGTGAAATCACAAAACACCTGCTTTTTTGGCACCCCTTTCTTCCATCTGTGAGTGTCTTGCCTTGTGACACTCACGGTGTGAGTCAAAAAATCTGCTGCTCTGCCGGCCAAGCCTATGTGTGTGCGTGTGTGTGCGAGCAAAAACAGCTTTATTTGATTACTATTGGCTTTTATCTTCTCCTACAGCTGTGCTGGCTTTGGTAAAGGAGAGAAGCAGGGCTTTTTCAACGGATAATTGTCCACTGCCACAAAGGAATAGATACATTTGAGTCAAATCAAGTGGACTGAGGAAGCTTTCTCACAATGAGCCTATATGCCTTTATTACCACAGTTTATATTCTTCCAGTATGTTAGTATGTTACAGTATGTATGTCATGTCCTAAGCATGTGATCTGATGACTGTTTGAGATTCAGCACTTTCAGACATGTTCCAGATGTCAACAGCAGAAGGCTAAAGGTCACGTTTATGTTAAGTGCTTGAGGACATCTGTACCCATGGAAAGGTTTTCAATGCCACATAAGCTGAAACCCAGAATGAAGCTGTAGAGTCAAAATGTATTTACTCAGTCCTTCACCACACTCTTCTTCCAACCTCAGCCACCACTCCACAGCCTTGTGCCTGGTTTTAATAAGATCCAATGACAGAGTTGGACATGCATGGCCATATAGACAAACTGGCATTGGAGCAAGGAACTTTTCTAAGTGTTTGTCTACATTTCTTCTTAAAATGGCGTCACAATTTGATATAACATAAAAGAAGTGATAAAATCACAGTATTTCAACCAGTGTTAGATGATTAGAGAATGGCAACGTGAACAGATAACACAGCCTGCTCTTCGGCAGTGTGGCAGCTGTTGTTACTCTTTTTTGTATGTTAACTATTGTTTTTGACTTGATAATATTTTAAAAGCCCATTTTAATTAGGGCATCTGCTCTATTCAGTCTTGATAAGCCCAAAGTATCCATTTATGCCCTAATAATTTACTTACATTTGCAGGATCATTAACTGGTCCTAATTAAGACAAAATGTTTGTAAGTTTATGTGTGTTTATAATAATTACAGTACGATGGAGGGGCTGTATACAAATCTGGGAATAACAACAAAGGACTCCACCTTCAGCTCTTTACAAGTTTGACTATAGATTTATGGTGGATTTAGACATTAGAGATGTGGGAAACAACAAGCCCAGCGCTGTAAAATATAAAGACAACTTAAATGTTATGTTGTCATTGGGAGCTTGTGTTCTATCTGTATTAGTATTAAAAAAGATGCAAGCCTTTCTGTGTGAAAATAAGTGCTTATGTGGTGTCTTAGCTGCTGTGTATTTATTAGCTGCCTTATAAACTAGCAAGCGGAACAGAGATGATGTCAATCAGATGTCAATCAGAGATTGTGTTGCTAGAAGAGGTTGTCTGCTAAATCCCTAAATAAGGCAGATTGAATTTAGCTGGTAAAATTTAGTTTATAGTTTAGTGTTTTAGCAGAGCAGAGTAAAGGTGGGGAGAAATATTTTTTTCAAATTGAGAGGAATGAATAAATACAAGTGTACACCTAATTACCTTGAAATTGACTTTCTGACATTTCCTCCCTCTGTGCTTGCTATTTATACTCTGTGTCATTCTCTGAAGTGTTTAAAAATAGTTTAAAACAATTTTATGTATGCTTCATTTTATTGATTCCTCCTAGTCAAGCTACACTGTGAGGACATGAAATGGTGCTTTTCAAATCACTTTCCACTTTGTATTTCAACAGCACTCATATTGAGTATTCATCTTGATCACACTCATCATCTTATTTTGTCATTGGTCGTCAGCCCCCCATGTCTCCTATGTTGCATTCCTCTCTCAATATTTCTCTGTCCAGCTGTTCACCTGTGTTTCTATTTTTCATAAGTATTTATTTCTCTTTGGAGAGTGAAAAATAATAGATGTAGAAAGACAGAGTACAGTAAAGGTACAGGCACAGCGAATCATGGAGTCTACACAAAGATGAATAATAATTTCAGTCTAACTGATTATTGTGCACTAGATTGCTGTAGTGTTTGCTTTAGAGGAGCATTTCCCCTCAAGGTCTCAGCTGGATGTTCCATGTTGCATGCAGGAAGGCCAATTGGCCGCTCAGACTGTGACTGAACACAGGGGGAACACTGGAGCTTTTGCCTGAGTCAGTGGACAGCAGCGGCAGTGGCAGCAGTGGTGTTGTTGCTCTTTTACTCCCCTCGTCCCTGTCTTTCCTCTGCTGGTGCAGTCTCTCGATGTATTCACACGGGTGAACACTGATTATCTGCATCCCCATGCAGAGCAGAGCAACCGTTGCTTTAGTAAAACATAGGCTGTGTCCAGTATCACTCCCTACCCACTACTCTCTGTATAATTTACACTCAGTAGTAGTGAGCAATAAATTGAGATTTCTGTTGCTAATTATTACAATTTTGTGTAATCACAAACAGCTGTATAGCTGCACGACAGTAATTTTGTGGACTGTAGAATGGGGATCGTTACATTGTGGAATTGATAGCAGAAAGTTGTAATGTACATTTATTATACGGTATTATCCTTTTTTTGCTGCGTGGATACATTAACACACTCAGCATTTGGATTCTGAATTCAAATGGTGGCGAGTAAATGTAGAACACTATACAGTAAATGCTGGGGTGATTTAGGACACAGCCGAAGACTCTTTTATATTCGTGCTCTCAGGCTCCCAACTCTGGAACACAGCAGTAAACAATGGCCTATGAATAAGTGTGCCATTAAAAAGGCAGACAGAGGTCTTTCCACTGTAATTGGAAAGACCTCTAATGAGTGAGGCTGAATGCCTGACCATGGGCCACCAACCTTGAAGCCTGAGAATTTGTATTGTCTTTGGCTTTAGACGGGATAAATTGAACGCGGTATATCTGCTGTGTGGTTATTATTGCTCTTGTTGCAGTAGAAATTCTATTAAACGCACCGCACATCCTCAGCATGCTACGAATAGGAGAAGATTAAAGGGTAAGGTGTGCTAAACCTTGGGGCAATTGCCATATTTGTCATATATGTTTCTACTCGGCAACAGAAAACAAAAATCAATGTCAGTCAAAAGTGCTGCCTTCTCTCTGCAGTGGGTCCGATTCTGCTCGTACTTGTCGGAGTGGCAGGGGATGAGCAGCTCTCTACTGGTGCCACTTTCACTCTATTTGTGTTCCTGCAACCTGCGTCTTACATAACTCAAGCTGCTTGTTCCTTTTCTACCACCAACTATCAGTCTCTTCATAGCAGAATTTCATCCTCCATGTTCACCCTTCTCTCTCTCTCTCTCTCTCGCTGCCTGCCACAACATAGGAGCAGTGGTCTCCTGCTCGCTCTGATATTACATGCCAGCCTCTTCACATTCAACAAAGAGTGAGGTCGCAACCTGTCTGAGCATCATTCAGCCTGGCAGGCATGATGGGCCTGCTGGGTTTCCCTTGGCAGGAGTGGTCTGTATTTAATCTGGCCTTCACAAAGCCGAGCTGGCAATACCAAATTTCAGACCTAAATAAGACACAAGCAAGCGGCAGAGCAATGATGACGCCATGTCAGACGAGTTAGACTTAGATGTAAACCCACATGTTAATTTCAGTGCTTTTCACCTGAAACTAAAATGAGTTATTCTATCCTAAATGCACATTTTGAACAAATCGGGCAGCACCAAGCAGAAATATTGAGCAGCCGTAATGTCTGTTCAGCATTTCAGCATTGGTAGAAGGACTGAACTACAGTCTGTGAATGTGTGGCTTGACTTGGGTTAGCTGTGGGAAAAATGCATAGTCATCTTGTTGATGTTATTAATAATGCTAGCGTGTTAAAGTTCTATTTAATTTTCCTGCTTGCATCCCATTTGCGGTCATGCTGTGTATCAATATAGTGAAAACGTCTTACATTTTCCAGCATGTGCAGCCGGACACGATCCTACACATTCGTCATTCAAGAATCCAGTGGATTTTATTCTGTTGTTGTCCTACACCACAAGGGGTTGACAGCATCTCAATATCTCCTTGCCTGCTCTCAACTAGTGGATGATATAAAAGTGTCACTCCTAATCAGACCCACTTCTAAATCACGATGATTTTTTAGGACAGAGTTGTGTGAAAACATTTGCCAGAGAGATGATTTATTAAAACATTGCTTACGGAGACACAAGTGTGCACGCACACACACACCCACACACACACACACACACACACAGCTGCTAGAAGCCTAAGCAGAAACAAACCAACCATTGCAACCTCTACAACATAACGATCGGGTACAGATTCAGTGCCTTCAGCAGCCATAAAATACCTCAATTTTCATTAACCCTGAACTGAACCTGGAGGATAAGGAAGAAGGGACTCAACAGTGTCAGCTGGGTGGACAGGGAAATTTACAGTTACGCCTTCAAGATGTTTTATGGCTCGGAGTTCCCCTCAGACATCCAATCAAGGAATCCATAACTTATAATTGCTACAGCCATGATCAGTTTTCCTGCGTAGGATGGCCAAATGCTGCCCACACAGACACATGCAGATGTGGGCATTAGAGAATAACATGAACAACTAATATATAACCTGTGTTCATCTTCTGTCCTCTTACAGTGACACTCCATTTAACTGTTCCATTAAACACAAGTGGGTCTAAAAAATCCACTGATTTATTCATAACTGAGCATCAGTGAAGCACAGTTAAAAACCTGCTCTGAGCAATTTTCCCCCAAACTACATCTATATAGCAGGAGAGCGTATTTCAACATTGCAGCACTGAGCAAGTTATTATCCCCACTCAGTGCTAATCGTATAAACTATCTGGCTGCGTGAATGTAAGAAAGGATTAATAAGAGTATGAACGAGGATCCATAGCCATTTCATTTTTTTCAATTTAACTGGATTATCATCTCCTCCTTCAGCTCCATGAAATTGCCTAAGTTGCTCAGATACACACTCACACACACACTCACACACACACACACACGTACTGTACACTGTGTCCTTAACTAACAATAGACAAAAAGAAAACTATCACTCTTTCTAACAGAACCCAGCAAAGTCCCATCATTGTCTCCTCCACCTTTTTATTACCCCATTCTATTCATTTTTCTCCACCTTCTCTGTGTATTCTGCATTTCTTCTTCCACCCGCTCTCCCTCCCACCATCACCCATTCCTCCAGCTTCATCCATTCTACCAAATTAATCTGGGTAATGGACCCAGGCCCGGCACAACTAAGCAGAACAAGGCCCACTAAAATGCTCAACACCGACCGCATGCTTGTGTGTGTGTGTGTGTGCACACGGAGGCCACGTGCGAGAGGAATGTACCACATATCGTACATACAGCACAGCTGAACGTGATGCACACATTCACACTTTAAAGCCCACTCATACGTGACCATGCAGTATCTGTAAGCATTGACTTTCAAATCTGCGCTGAACACTTTCTGTGATAATTCTGCAGCTGGAAAAAAAAGTGATTTATGTGTCCCGTGGATGAACCGAGTAACCCAGTCATAGCACTCCCTTAATTAGCAACTAGATCCAAGTGAGTGGCAAGGCGTAGCATTATGGGATTGACTAGTTGTAGGGTGGTGAGGCTTTCTCCTCTATTAGTAATCTGCTAACACTTCTATCAAGCTGGGGTGCAAAGGAAAATGGAGCAGTGAGGCTTACATCGCTCTTCCTCTCTAGAAAGATAACATCAGGAAAATGTCCTCATGCATACCCTCTCTACATCCATCCCTGAGCAGTGCTGCAGTTGCCACTCCAACCAAGAAGTTTTTATTTTTCACCATTTTTCGTGGACTTTACACTTTATACTAGTTTACTTATATTTGCCATAATCATGCTTTTTAAGACATGTCCATAAATAAAACCAGTAGCCTACTCTTATCTTGTCTTAAATAGACACACATTAGCTTTTGTTTGGGTTTTGAGTTTGAAGTTGCTGTAGCGCAGTCAGTTGTTAGTTTTCTGTGCGGTGTTCAGGGACAAAAGGTAATGTGAGTTTATACCCCTACCCGCATTTTTAACCACCTATTCTCTGTGATATCCTTTCAGGCACTTGCTTTGTTCCTCACAGAACATGTAAGTGTGAAACCACATATATCACTGTAGACCTGATATCTGTATCAGTAGATGCTTCCCAGAGAAACTATCTTACTCTTTCTTGGACTTGGTGGACCTCAAAGCGTTTTTCAGTGGACGGCATGAGAAGTCTGAAAATAACCCCCTCCTCACACACACACACACACACACACGCACACACACACACACACAGCGAACTGAAAGACAGTTCTGCTTAGTTTACTCTGAAGAACATAAAAATGTTTTAGCTAATTTACTACTTTAGTTGATATTCAGCCTGTTTCAAACACTGTTTGACGTCCACGTGTATCTCTAGCTCATATGTCTGCCCAGATTATGTCTTTTCTTCATTGTGGCCACTTTCATTTAGCATAAGTAGGTGGGTTGATGACTGCTTCATGCTCACACGATGACTGAATGAAGATTTACAAAAAACACATTTGAGGTGGGTTTTTGGCTCTCCACTACATTACATTGCTGGAAGACAGACATCATTAGCAGCGATCAGTGGAATGTATATGGACTGAAAATGCACTTCAGGGAGCACTGCCACATAGAATAGCATGCACACATATTCTGTAGATACAGCCATAAACACGTTTCCAAACATCTAGTCCACTGAGATTATTATATGTAGATACACTACATATTGCGCCTTTGTGACTCACATGCTTTTTTTTGCCTAAAGAGACATTTTGTCTAACAAACAAGATATTTGCCACGTGTGGACCGTCTTTACATCTGTACTTTCTTTGCTGAATGAACATTCCTATATGCTGTTTTGCCCACAGGCTCTGAGGTATTCAGCAGGCTTATCCTTTTCTCTGGCCTTGCTTTTGCTGACATTAACCTGACTCACCGTGTTTGCTTTTGCTGTGATCGCTGAGCTATGATCACATCCCTTTATCCACTGTCCTCCAGTGACTTCAAAGCCGGAGTCTCATCTGCTTACCCCCAGTTGATATCCAGTTGATACCACTAGGGTCACATCCATCTCTTTTAGTAACTGTACACGTGTTTCTTTTGTTGGTGTTTCTTTCTATCATCAACTTAAAAAACAAACTTGAAATAAAATTACAAAAGTATTATTTTAGGAGATGCTTTACACATTTATTTGAATTAGGATGCATTTACAAAATGAGCATGGACATATTACATTAAATTGTGCAGCACACTCACTCACTAAATGAAGGCACTCTGTTTAATTGACAGCAGTCAGTGATTCGTGTTTTGTATTGACCAGCGTCCTTCAGGGGCTGTTTGTGTGAAATGAAGTCTTTATAACTTCCTTCTGGTTGGCACAAATGAATTGGGCATCTCTCAGCATTTCCACAGCATCAACAAACGGCAACAAATTCCCATCTCTCCAAAAAAGCTCGACACGAGTTTGTTGTTGGCTGGACATGAGAGAATGTTAGCTGGAGTCACTCTTATATCAGCCGCATACACCAGCACAAACACACATCCTCAGCCTTCTCAGCATCTTTGTGATGTTTGCTCATTACTTCACCTAAAAGTCAGGGCTAATCTCAAGGGGGATCAATATTAAAGCACTGTGTGTTCCATTTCATCTCTAGTAAACATGAGGACACTTGCTCACTAATTTTATTTCCTATAATTCTTTGATCCCTCCGTGGTCTTCAGACCATCTGAGCAATCAAGCTGTTGAAATAATTCTGCCAAAATTACAATTGATCTTTTAAAGTTTTATGGCAACATAATAAGACCCAAGGGAGTGAGGGGCATCTTTTGTGGTCATGCAATGCTGCTTTAGTGAGTAAAGCAAAGCACTGCTCCTTTAAATATTTGCAAATTAGGCATTCCTCAAAGACTGAGAGTAATAATACCTTTCATCAAAAGTGATATTCAAATGGGTCTCTCTCTATTTTAAATCATGAACATTTGGCCTGTGCTGGTATGTGTTGTTGGGAAGGATTTTATATTTTCCAAATGAAAATTGTTTCCTCTTTAAGTACCCCCAGCTGTGGCAGGTTTTTTAAAAATATACAATTCTGTATCCAACACACTATCAAGAGATATTAAATGCCCTTTTGTATACATCAACTAAAGTAC
The DNA here is from genome assembly GCA_032359275.1 of Microctenopoma steveboyesi. Taxonomy (NCBI): domain Eukaryota; kingdom Metazoa; phylum Chordata; class Actinopteri; order Anabantiformes; family Anabantidae; genus Microctenopoma; species Microctenopoma steveboyesi. Next base: position 11,918,197 of record JAUMHF010000014.1, on the reverse strand, counting down.
AGATAGACTAATGGGATAAATGTCATTCTGTCAATTATGAAGCCTGAAAGGATATTTTTTAGCTCTTTTTAAATTCCACAAAGAATCATTTTCACATTTTCAGTGTGGATTCCCAGAACTTTTTTATTTACTGGTAAAAAAAAACAAATACATCCTCGATGCCATCAGCAATGTAATTCATTTCTGAAACATGAGGCAATACAAAAAGTGTTTAGTGGTGGTGATAAGAGACTCAAACTGTCATTACATACATTGGAAAGGGCTTTATCCATGGCAAGTGAGAAGAATAAGACAGAAATTATATTTTTTTCAACAACTTTCCTTTCAACCACAGAAAACAAAAACAGATTTTGGGGCTGAGGATTTAGGGCTGTGAAGGTTATCGATAACAATGTTAGCAGTTGCACATAACTTACTGATGGGCCAAATCCACAGAGACAGTCCTTCAGGCAGAATTTGAAATATTTCTCTTTGTGTTCTCGACAGCAGCCTCGAGCACAGAGTATGATTGGAAAATGCTGAAAAGGTCTCCCATCTATCCCCCTGGTCAATACATTTACACAGAATTCTCTCCAGACTAGAAGCAACAAAGGGAAATGACCCAAACACCTGACCGTGTGCATCAATTGTCAAAGTGAGAGGTCCGTGCCCATTGTCCGAATCTCCAGCACATAGCAAATATGAAATTAATAAATAATTAATTATATGGACATTTAATTAATAGTAGCATTGTAAAAGACAAAATATTCACAAGCTACAAACGATTAATGTGTACTGGCATGATATCTGTTCTGTCTTCAAGTGAACATCCTTAGTGTGACATTACCCAGACTGAAAAAAGGACACCCTAAGAACGCCGAGGAGCTTCTCAACCCAAAGACGATCACAGAGCTTTCACAAGCTGTTGCTGTGGCAGAGTCTGCAGGAAACGTGTGGCACAGACATCAAACCAGGACTGTGTATAAGAATACGGATCTTGATTTTCAAGTCATAAATCAAGGAGGAAGATGAAAGGGGCTATAGACAAGATAGTCACAAACCTGACCAAGCAGTCTATTTGCGCCTTGCAGGATTGACAAAATATTTGGAGATATTTTTCTGGCTGTGGGATTAATCAAACAAAACAGTGAAGTGTACTCTGGTCCTGCTGTACATAGGAGTACAAAAACCAACTAGACTTAGCAATTCCTGCAGAAATTGCGTGGGGAGAGCATCTGAGCCGCATCATCTGAGCCGCACCAGGGTGTTCGTGTCATGATGGGGCGCGTCACGTGGGGTGTTTGGCACGCTGAACGGAAACAGGGCTGTGGTGGGGAGCACACAATACACAGGGGAAACCAGCCGGTGGGTCACATGCACCACATAGACGGGTCAGTCACTGCAAGTGTAATTGGATAATTATGGTATCAATGTATGGGGCAGCATAAGGGTAAACAGTCTGCAAGAGGGGCGCAGAGTACAGTACTAAAGTAGTGGAGTACAAATATGTGTGTGTATTTATGTTGAATCTGTCCTCCTCCTACTCACCCCTGGACAGTCCCTCCCAGCGACTACACAGTGTTCTGGCTGCGCAGAAGAGCACGTTCAGCCACAGACCTATCAGGGTCAAGTGCTCCACAGAACGCCATAAGAAAGAATTTCCTCTTGTGGCCCTCAAACTCTACACTCTTACTGCTGTCACCAGTTGCTTCAGTGTCCATACAAGAGTAACACAGGCAGCTACCCTGACAAAATGAACAGGAAAATGTAAAAACAGTCACTTTTTGGCTCCGGAGTATCGCTGCCTGCTGCTGCCTGCTGCTGCCTGCTGCTGCGGTGCTGCTGCGGTGCTGCCGCGGTGCTGCCGAACCCTACTTTTTGAAGTTTGAACGAGATTTTTTGGATAAAGCATGTGGGACTAGTTGAGCGGCAAACTTTAGGCGTAATAATAATAATAACAATAATATAGTAGATTAAAGTCAGAGGAAATCATACTTGGGGCGAGCTGGCACCCTAAGCTCAAAAATACTGTCAATAGAGAGGGCAGTCAACTGCTGCATTAAACCTCATGTGCAGGGAAGTCAAACATGGTACAAAGACGCTTTTAAAAGTGAATTGTAGCCCCATGTAAGTGGGAAATACTGGTTTGATGACCCATTATACAAAAAATGGTTTGTAAATATTTTACATAATTTGCTGTAAATATTGTTGCTGCTTAAATTAATTCAGACGCCAGAGATTCCCCCCCACTCGTTAACTAGACTTTATACAACGCTTGCCACCAATGTACACTCAGGGAAAAAAGGATTTGAGCCCCTGGTGATGTTGTAAGTTTGCCCACTAACAAAAATTCTTTAATTTTGATGGTAGCTTTATTTGCATATTTGAATGAAATAAGTATTTGATCAATCTGGCTCCAAGGTAATGAGCTGAAACTGGAGACCTTCTCAACTTGTTACCTGTCTAATGCAAGGTCCCCATGCTGGAGAAAGCACAGGTACAGGCCTGTTAGAAGTTTGAAACATGAAATGAAACATTAATAACTTACATTAATGACATTAATGCCCCACTAATAAACATTAGTGGAACAGAAACCCCCCTGAGATGTGTGCAAGACTTGTGGCCAACTACAAGACACGTCTGACCTCTGTGACTGGCAACAAAGGTTTTGCCACAAAGTATTAAACTACGTTTTGCAAAGGGATCAAAATGAATTTATAAAAATGCAAATTAAGTTATAACTTTTTTTTTTAAATTTTTTTTGTTACTGTTCAGTCTCCCGCTGTTTAAATAAACCTAAAAAATAGAAAATTATAGACTGATCGTGTCTTTGTTAGTGGGCAAGCAGGGGTTCAAATTATTTTTTCCCCTAGATTTATCTTCTAAAATATCCAACCTACAACATCCTGCGCGTTCAAAAACCTAATTGAACTTAGTTGCAGTTTAGGTGAATAGGAGCAGAATTTTTAAGAGACAGGGTTTGAACTAGAATATAACCATTGAAGCAAAGTGGAAAGCTCCCAATTTCTGGAGGCCTTCGCCGAGCTTGTTAACATGTTCACTTTGGCTTTAATGTTTGTTTTGTTTAACCAAAACAGAAAAATGCACTATTTAGAAGTACTAAGAAGAACAATTCAGAAATTCAATGCCCTCGCTGTTCTGTGGCAGACTCCTTTGCTCCATAAAATAATTTCTTGCTATGACATAGAAACTATTTATTGAGTGTTATCTTTTTTATTACGAACATGCAAACACACAGGGAAACTCCAATTCAAATGTAAAAGGAGACAACTTCAGCAACCAAACTGTATGTATGCCAAAATAAAGAGTTGATGGTTAGTTAGCACTTACTGTCATACACAAGTATAAATTCTCACCCAAATTAAGGAAGTTGTTCTGCAGGAAATCACACTTCAATGGATGAAAAGTACACGATCCGAGAACCGTGCCCAGTGTGCAGCAGGGAAATGCTGTGAAGTTTGTTTACTTGCACTCTGATGATGCCACTAATGTTAACAGAAGAATCAAATGGGGAAGTGGAATATATTTTTTAAAAGCTGAAAGCAGCAGCATCTGCACTGGGCTCTTATAAATAAATAATCAGGCAAAAGGTTAAGACCAGGTACTAATGAAGACAGCCAGTGTGAGTAAATCAACTTGATTGTTGTTAGGAATATATGTACTGTCTATGATTAAGCAACGGGATCTGGTTTAAATCTTGAATGTCATGTCTGAAAAGTGTTCTTGTCATTCAGAGATGTCTTTGAACCATCTACTTCGGCACTGCATAAAAGATTAAGCTTAGAAAGTGCACATTTATAATAAGAGCTATTCTGCACCTTCTGTAGTCATCCAAGAACATTTCTTAATAAAAGTTATGTACTGCAACTTCCCGGTGTTCAGACCTAATTAATGTAACTCTCACAGAGGTGCGTTCGTCTCAGTGAGAGTGTGCATGAGTTGCTGCTTACAGTATCCTGGGCCTTTCATCATTTCTAATACCTTGTTACCTGCAGGAAGGGAAGAGATAGGTGCAAGTCATGATATAATTACCACGGAATAAGTCACTATTGTAGCTGACTTTCATTTGTCATTGTTATTCATGGACAGGCGCAGGTCAGCGCATGCTTTCACCTTTAATTCAGAGAATCCTTCATCATAGTTTATATAAGGAACTGTGTCTATTCATTATCTGGGTTACGGACTTAGATGTTGTTGTTTTTCTTAGCGGAGCTTTGAGAGACAATTGGTGAGCAAGAGTCTTCCTCCCCGCAGGACCTACTGTCAACAGTGTCGCTTCGTTGGCCTGTCAGCTGTTCCAGCATAAAATATTTTAATAGCTGCTGCTCCTACTGTCATGATGGATGATGCAGATACAGAGGTTGGTCGTAGGGTAAAGTCTAGCTGTCTAACCTCAACCATTTGGTCTTAGTTGCGCTCAAGCCAAAATGTCACCTGTCCTTTCTGGTGAGACTGCATTCTGGGTACTTTACATATTCACAGTACAGAACTGGCCCAGATTCTATCACCATTATACACTTCCTTTGAGGCACAAGAATTTAAATCCGTTTTTGAAGCTGGTCCCACAACATTACCGGGAACCACCAACATAAGCTTCACCTCAAGCTGGAGCACTCCTAAGGGCTACATCACCTTCTTGGGTCTGATTATATATTCCTGCTCACAGATGCCCTTCCTCTGTGATTCAGGTAATGTGTTCAATGTGAACGGATGCAGACAGAGGTGTTCTGTGTGCTGCTGAAGTCGTGTGCCAGAGAACCGCTGGTTTGAGATAGCAGACACAGTCACCCGTGTTCCCCTAGAGCAGTTGACAGGCCAAGGTTGACACAATAACTTGAGATTCTATAAAATCACTGGGAAAACATAGACTAGGGACCAAATTAGGTTAAATAAACTGCATGTGTGGGGCTAAAAAGATAGAAACCAAATCCACCTTTCGGAGTGACCCGGTTGGAGGCGGTAGAGAAGCATTAGAGTGATATTAACACTGCCCTTTACACCACACGTCCTGAGCTCAAGCAGTTCTGTGAAGAATGCTCCAAAGCTCCTCCTGTATAATGCACACCAACAGAAAGCATGTGCTCGACGTGCTGATCTGGTAAAGATCAGATCACCTTTCATTCCCAGTGTATGGAGAAAACCAGGAAATTGCACAATTGCAATTTTTATCTTACCACTGTATATTTATGAGATATTGATATGCAAACCCATCTATATTCCAGAGCCGACTCTGGGAATGACATATTAATACATTTTAAACCACTTGTCCTGATTTGCAGATTAATAGCTCACTACACGATGACCTATTGGTTGTGAACATGTCTGTAAGGGCATTTTCAGTTTGTTTTGTATCACTGATTTAAGAACTGTCCACATAAGCTTTATATAAATAGCTTATTCAGCCAATTCTGCCATGCTGAGGGGCGTGAAATATCTGAAGGCCAAACTAGAGAGTGAGTTCAGGCTTCCACTAAGTCTAGGGAATACTAAGTCTGTTGTGTTTTGTTCTTAACCCTGAGTAAAATGAACTGGAAGCTGTTTTGAGTCTTAGTTAGTTTAATTACTTGGTCAGCATCTTAGACAATAGCTTGGATTAAATTGGCATGATGGGATTTAGGAAAGAATAACGCATGAATAAAAGTCCCAGGTCACAAAGTAACTGATCTTCCAAATTTAGCTGTGTTTGTCTTAGATTATTTCATTTTGCTGAAGTATCAGTGACTGCTGTTATAAAGGTCAGTCTGCAGTGTCTCAGTCAGTTAGATGCTAAGTTATAAAACACCAATCATACAAACAAGAAGTATGTGACAGGCAGAGAATAATTGTTCATTTTGGCAATATTTGCAGTATTCTGTATGCAATATTGTATAATAGCAAAGTGTACTCAGGTGTGTTTCGGATGTATCTGTACTGGATGTCCTGTTAGGTTCTGTAGAGGAGAAATACCGTTCCATAGCTCGCGCACAACAAACACTATTGGCTTGAGAAGATCGGTGGAAAATTATGATGTCTCACCACCGGGCAGAGTCTCAGATATTTCACAACCCTGATGCACAACCTGAGCTCTCCAGGAAGCTGAGATGTAGTAGTTAGCGTATTGACCATCAACCAACCTTTTTGCACTTTTATTTCTCATTGTCATCATGCTTTCATAGCCTAATTTGGCAACTTGGCAACCCTGTTTCTATTCATTATTTCGGGGCTCTGGTGCATAATCAGCAGCTCACCTAAAGGAGTCACAGTTATTATGTAATTTCTGAATTATTGCATGCAGACCTTGAAAACTTGAAAACAACTATTGGTTGCATAAAGACAAAAATGAGCCAGGTGTTGCTCCGGCTGGGGATTAGCAGATGAAAAGAGGAGTGAAGAGGAGAAGGAAGGACAGCAGAAGGACTAGAGCATTGCTTCAGTGATGAATTACTTGGCTGCATCTCCTGGGGTGCAGCTCTTTATTATTTGTCAGGGTCACAGCATCACTGAACTGCAGCAGAGCAGGCAATAGTAACTAGTCCTTCCTGTGTTGACACCTATTAACAACAGAGAAATGAAGCAGAAGTATACCCCCAAACCCCCACCACCACCCACACACATCTAGATGAGACTAAAAATGCTAAATCAGTTCTTTAGAAACAAATATGTACAGCATGGTCCTTCTTAGACAGTTAAACATACAAATCAGAATCACATCCTACCCAGGGACAAACACAAACATTCATTTGTATCAGAGTCTCTCAGCTGGTTGTTGTTTGTGTGTTCTGCAGCTGCATGCAGTTGCTGGGACATGGAGGCTTGGAAAAAAAACAGATTACCTCTTGGCAGGTGTAGACAAGCCCCAGGCACCGTTTCAGAGAAGCACTTCCAATCTAGGACACAACTTCCACAGAGCCTTGGGGCAGGAGGAAACGTTGGGATTGCTCTCCAGTCAGATTAGGGACCAAAGTTGCATTTCTATTGCCTGTGCAACCTCTTGTCCTTTCTCTTTACATTAAATAATATCTTACTTTTTAAAACGTGAAGAAACAAAGATGGGGATACAGTAAACCCTGAACCTTTGGACAGTCATCTTTCTTTTTTCTTTGTTTCTGTTTAGTTTTTTTACAGCAGTAATGTTGCTTGTCTGCAGTCAGCCCTTCTCAGCCAGGATATCAGATTTCATTACGCAGTGCTGCAGCCAGGGTGTTAACAGATTTAATCAAAGGCCCAATTGTACTGTTGCTACTAATCACAATACATCTTGAAATCAATATGGATTTCACACAGGCGGAACCTCTCAGCAGAAACCACTGAGCCAAGTGTGTTGCATCTTTTATGAAAAAAAGCAGTTGGAGCGATGGATGAATTGAATATGACCATTGATCATCGTGGTACAAGTGAACCTCTTCTGTTCTTTTACATCAAATGCTACATTTCATGAATAATGTATTGCAATGATATAAATCTACTGTAGAATCTTAATTGAATTAATTTGATCATTAATTAAAGGCAGGATGATTGAGGGAACAGCCTGCCCGCTACTGTGAACTGATGTCGTGTAGAGGTGCCCATGTAATTTCATGCCACTCGTAAATCTGTTACGTGACATTTGAATAGAAAGTTACAGGTTTGTGCGCAGAACAGCAATAATACGTGTAATAACGTGCAAAGATGGAACTGAGAAGCTTATTTTTAAATGGACAAATGGGAAAGAAGACGTGAATGATCCACATTTTAATTCGGAGTTGTTTAAAACAAATCAAATCATGTGAAGTGAAAACATCATTTTGAAATTATGTTTTTGTTGTGAGATGAGTGTTGCACTTTATGCTGTGTGACACGTCTCCATCTTCTGTTATTCTTTGTAGTGAAGCATTCATTTGTTTATGCCTTCACTTTTATGTTTTGTCTGCCTTTGAATGTTTGAATAGAAACAGTTTTTGACTGCAGACAACAAGAATTGTGTAACAGGTTTTGGAACGGAAGAGGCTGTGGTTTTTATTTCATGAATGAGCCTAGACGCTTGTTGGTGTCTCTCTAATAACCAGAGTGAGGTCAACGTCATGCGAGAAACTGTCCAGACCCAGTGTTTTTCCCCTGCTCTTTCCTTGCCAGGCCTCGTTAGTCATCCCTCAAATCCCAGAGCTGAACAGAGCAATCTAAAAATTAGATTATTGGGCATTATGGAAATTATCCAAATGTTTTTGAAGGTTTTTTAAGATGTACACGACACTCACCAAAACACAGAGGTGCCTCAATTCACCTGCAAAGTAACTGGTAACTTTACATGTGAAAGTGTTCACTGGTCCTGACTCATCCTAATGACATACACATTTTTATTTTGGTCATACAAATGTGTCTTTGATTGCTTGGATTACTAGTTGTATGTATTTCTACATTATATATATTTGTACATCAGTCAGACTTTGTGTCATCAGGTAAAATATGTACGAGCTCTGGTGCTGACTGTTTCCTGCTTGTGCATCCTACATGTTGCCTATTTATACCTTTCCACTCAAAAATGAGTGCTTCCCACACGTGCAGGTGTAGCTGTAATAAGGTGTCAAGGATCGTGTTAATGACTGTGCAGTCGCATCGCTGTAAGTGCTGGCGCCACCATCAGATCCCATTTCGCTCTAAGCCAAAGTCCCGGGCTTGTTCAGAATCAGTGTCCTGTGCGTAGTGAGGATCTACTGTCCATGCAGCAAACTTCTGATCTCCGAGCAAATAAAATATATGACGGCGACGTTGAGGCCAGCTGTGCGGTGAGTGAGGAAATAGCAAAATGTGAAATCCATTTACTAAAGGACAATTTGTGAAAGATAGCACGGTGCAGGCTGCTATTTCCCCCTGCCCCGAAAAAGCATCTCTATTGAAAAACAATAACCTGTCCAACAGCGGGGGGGTGCGTCGCAGAGCTGTGTGATGACATTTATAATCAGCTGTGCAATAAATTCCAAGAGTTGTGCGTCAGTTCTGTTGTACTCGCTGAGAGCCCTGATCCAACACCTTGCTGTGTTCCTCAGGGGTGTTAATCACCGTTGTGAAGTTACCGAGGAACGGCTTCACATGACCACGACAAACACGAGAACTATAGCCAAGGAGATAATTCAGCAGCAGCGAGACACAGTCGAACATCTTGGTCTGTCATGAGACGAATTGATAGGAGCAACCATAAATAGCGTCGCTCTGCACTGCTTTATTTCCCAACAGGCAGAGAAGACGAAGCCACGTGGGTGATGGACTTGTGGCTCTTGTGGACCAGGGAACCACAGGAGAGAGTACAGCGGGAATGTTCCCAGCGATTTCACGGTGTCTCTTTCCAGGTGTTTGCAGACTTCCTTTGCCCTGTGATGGGGCTTGTGCCCGGAGTGAGATCCAAATGGAGCTGACAAACCAGCCGTGCAGCAGTGACTCGATAGCCAGGTTTAAAGAGGCACATGGCAGTGTTCGGAGATGATTGGGCAATTTCTAAAGGAGTCTCCCCCCTGTCTTCCCAGAGCTGTCCAAACTGATCAAGTGGGTCGTGTCTGCTTGGAAGCATGTACCTTTGAGAAAAAACAAAACTGTTTTCCACAATAAACTTCAATAAGTGAAAACACAAATCCAGACTGACTGATGCCCATCTCCAGGCTATTTGTGGGATCTCTACCGCCAGCTCTGCCAAACCAAATGCGGCTCATCTGGTTTAGTAGAAGAGCTGCCAAGTCTTTGGCAGCAAACACTAAGCACATGTTAAACAAATATTTCTGAAATGGGCTGTTGTATAGAGTTTTACTTGGTTGTTGAGAAACTAAATTGGAGCCGTTTCTTTGGCTGTAGTGCAAGTGGTCCTTACTCAGAGAGATCAACCTGGTCTCTGCATAATGTGAGTGTGAGACCCCAGCTCTACAGTATATTTACTCTATCTGAATCAGACCTAAACAAAGCAGCTCTGTTTGGTGGATTTTTCTCTCTGTTTTTGGACACTTCTGAGCTTTTTCTGCTATGTCTATCTCAAGAGAGAAAATTTAAGGATTGTGGCCTCAAGCAAACTCTACACACAGAAAGTTTGCATTAAAGCCTGAGAAAGTATTCTGTAGGAGGCCCTCAGTTTTTCCACTGAAGATTTTATGGCGGCACAGCCCCAAGCTCTCGTGAACTTGGAACTGTCTTAGAGACAGAGGCAGGAAGATGGAAATAAGTCACGCATGTATGAACACACACAGACACTGTACACAATGGAAGATCGTTTCATTTCAATACTCCAAAATCATCCATTACCAGGATTGATTTTACTGTCCAGTGTGATATTGACGAGTCCCCCAAACTGAATAAATGTTATTGAAAGCACTTACAATGAAGCTCACGCACACTGGCACGCTACATTGGGTTTATTACATGCAGACTTCTGAGGGATAAGTATTTGCATTTAACCAAATTAAGTTTGCTTGCAATTTATGCATGTATCCTAAGGGGGAAATGAAACTGTATCTTAAGTTCCACAAACATATTTTCAAGAGTCAGAGAAGGGGCAGTCCATTTTCCTTGCCAATGCGTCACCAGACTGAATGCAAATAGAGGAGCAGCACCTGCTCAGGATGAGAAAAAGACAGCACTTACACACATTTAAGACTTAAGGGTATAGATTGGTTTTGGTTCTGACATTTTGAGTAGTTTTTCTATTTACATGAATTAGGAGTTGAACAAAACATAGGAATGTGGACAGATGCCCATGTTTGAGTCCCCCGTGTCAGTTATCTGATATGATTTCAAACCTAATTAAATGGATTATATGAATATGTACAACATATGGAAATGCCTAAATGTTTTTTTTGTTTCTAACTGGTTTCTATCTACACAAAGTGTAATATGCAGCAACATGTTTAGTTCATGTTTGTTACACACAACACTATGGATGGAAGCACAGACTCATGTTTAAACAACATACCAGTAATGTGGTGATTATGACATGATTTGTTAGTATCAAATGGTATTTAACAGTTTTTATGTATCCTCAGGATTTTCATCTCAGCAACACAAGGGTTCTGCAGCTAACTTGGCACCATCTGCTACAACAAATATTAAAATGCAAGTGTTGCAATAGCAATACTAAATTCAGTCCACGCTCACATTGGGAAATGGGTTCTCCTATAATTATACCATCCGACCAAAGAAAATGAACTAAATTTCTCTGGGAAATTGTCTGAAGACATTGAAACACTTCAGGTAAATTGTGCACAGCAAACAGAGAGGAGTAAATGGGTGTTTTAACCTCAAGTTAATATGGGACTGAGTGGCTGAAGATTATTTTTGCCAACCGACATGCAAAATATTCAGATACAACAATTAGCACAATGTGACTTTACACAAGTCTGACTGGGACTGACAACAGTGAAGCCTAGACTGAAGCCTGGAAAACGTGTTGAGCAGAAAACAGTGATAGATGACTGATGTAATGGATCTGAATAAGAAGCTGAAGTGTGTGTGTGTGTGTGTGTGTATTTGTGCAGGTTAACAAGGGGAGCATAATAAATTCAAAACACGCAGCAGTCATTCAGGTCAGCTTTTTTTTTTTTTTTATCCAAATGCTTTAATTTAGCAAAACAACCGATAAGTCAATGTGCTAAATGGTTAATATGCTACAGGGGCATGTAGCTCTTAGTGTCTGTTAGTCATTACAGTTTGTTCCTTCATTACAGTACCTGGTGGACTTCAGTGTTATGCAACACAAAAGAAATAAATAAGCACATTAGCGTTTCCTCAGAAGAAGAAAGAAGCTGGATGATACCAGCGTTTCATGTAATAATTATCTCTGCAGCTCAGCAAATTGTTTTGTGCTTTCCTCTAATGTTTTCGGAAATCTGGTGAAGATAGGAGTGCAATGAGGGGTACAAAATAAAACATCTTTGCATTTCAGAGACATATGTAGTTTCTCTAGTTCAGTTGCCTTGCGTCATCTCATATGAATATTTAATTGGATGTAATTTAACTCTTTGAATGCTCACCGCTCACATTTTATTGGTGAGCCTGTAATGGCATTAGACTGTCGTTAGAAGCAGTTGCTTTCTGATGGACATATTTACAGTACATCTATTCAAAGGGCACTAAGATGATGAGAGTAGAGTATGATGAAGGATATACTGTGTGGAAACAATAAAATGACCTTTTGTTTTGATCTAGTTTGGAGATTTCTCACTGGTGATGCAGGGAAAGAGCAACTGAGCGAGTCAGTCGACTGGAGGCTGCACTCAGAGGTTCGGGTTTATAAACAAATGTGCTCCCTCGTTGTTCGTCCCTCGTTACTGGTCTTTCTTTAAAATTTAAAACGTGCATGTCTCAGCTTAGATCGGGTTAACCACATCAGATAACTAATAAAGACACACAGTTAGAATGTACCGTTTTGTAATTGTGAATTAAGGACTAAATGATACAAACATTTGTTGCACAGGATGTTCGGCAGGATATGAAATATGAATGTGAAACTGAGAGGCTGCCTGTTGCAAGCAGACATGCTGTGAGACAAAATATTCAGATGCAACAATTATCATAATGCAGAGACTTTAGAACAAGTCCGACTCGGACTCAAAACAGTAAAGTTGAGCTTTAGGAGATGAACAGTAAGTCCAAAACTAATGTCTGGATGTCTCTGTGTGCAGCGCCAGTCTCATCCAGTCTCTGTGTCATGCTGCTGTGTAGGTGGAGGTTCTGTGCTCAAGGTAACGCCACTAAACCTAATTTAATTTATGAATAGCCACGTAAATGTTTTACACGTCGCGGTTTCAGACTGAATGCACCATTTGATATTACAGATGAGAGACAGCATTTTACTGCTGTGTGGGCAATTTACAATGAAGATTTACAGTGAAATACACATTGTAAAACTAAAGCATGCCAAACATTAAAAGTGGGCCTCAGGACTACGGATAAATATGGCTCTCCAAGTTTTATGTGTGGTTTGTACACGCCACACTTTGTAGTACACACTCCTTTCACCTATGGTAGATTCACAAGGTGCAGTCTTGTAGAAACAGGCAGAGTTGGTGGAAGATTGGGTAAATGTTGTTCTGCAAAACCAATGTATTCATGTCCTCTTAAGGGACCAGTAAAGTCAGAAGGATATGTCCTCTGGAGACAATGAATATCTGACTGTCAGGTTGTTAATGTATTTCTGTGTGGTGCAACTGCCAGAAAAACTAGTCTTACTTCATTAAATGCATTAGTGTGCCCACATCATGCTCGCTGCATGCATATTTCTAAATGTAATTGTTTACATAAAGGCTGAGGCCTGTGAGCCCACTGCACGCGCATATGGTCATGGGCATCAATCAGAGCCCACAGCTCATGTTTGCCCCAGGAGCTCCAGAGGCTGTGCTCTGGCAATCAATAATGGACTCATATCTGTGGCCCCCACGGACGTCTTGGTTCTCGTTCCTGATATGAGAACCAGCAGCACATGAGAGGTGCTCGGCATCGTGATCGGCTGAACTGTTGCGCGTGTCCACGCTCCGCGGAACCGCACAGCTACTATATGAGCATGAGCAAGACTTCAAAGACTCACACCTCTTCTCGTTCTGAGACAATTTTACATTCACAACTGGAAACTTCGGCTTCGTGCTGGTGCCAAAGGGAAGACGAGAGCTGCTGGCTCAAATAAAGACTAACACCAAGACACGTTATGAGTGAGACGCGCTCGGTGCGCGTCATTAATTCAGTAGTGTCCAAGTGGGTAGAAAAAGGCGCGCAGCTCCCCTCCTCTCTGCCTCCCTCCCTCCTTCCACTGGCTCCTCTGGGCCGAATACTCATCCACCCTCAGCCTGTGTGTGCGTCAACGAGTGGTCTCTTCTGCTGCTCGGGACAAAACCCGCACGAAGCTGCTTTCGTTGAGCAGAGCCGGAGTGTGCGCGGTCAGGAGGCGAGCTCCCGCTCTGAGGGACTTCATCTAAGAATCTGATTTCCATCCTGATTCCACTGATTGCTGCCACTTCGACGAGTGTTGCGAGCGCTGTTTAGTGTAAAGAAAACTTGGACATCCGTCTTCTTCTCCGCGGGGTTTGATGTGTTTTATGTGCTTGCGCTCAACAGTGAGGTAGACTTATTCAGGCACATTTTCCCCAAGTGTCGGCGT
>JAUMHF010000014.1:11889301-11902595 GCA_032359275.1 Microctenopoma steveboyesi | reverse complement strand
TTGTGTCCAAATACTACTACTGATACATCTAGTGTTGCATTGTTTTATATATATATATATATATATATATATATATATATATATATATATATATTTACAAGGGTGACCTGGCCAAGAAGGCAGCAAACATAACACATTGCATGTACACATTAAGATTCACTCACATACGACACTGGCATACCACATCACCATGGATTTAAACTCATTCAACGAAACAAGGACTTGAAGTTGAAGCTTATTGAGTAGCTGTAACAAAATAATATAATGTCTTTGATCACCAGTCTGAAATCTCAAGTTATTAAAATGTCTACTGATGTAAATCCTCATTTAAAGGGGAATTGGCAAACAGTGTGTTCAGCCTCCGACTGAATGAGATCATACGATAGAGTTCGATCCCTGGTGTTCTTCAAAAAGGCAAATGCAGATTCGCCTCAGCTTGTTGGTTCGGTGTTAAAGGTTTATAAAGTAGGGTGACTGAAGGATCCGTGCAGACTAACAGATGAGCACCCTGCTCTCCTGTGACTGGCCGATTGACTTTTAAATAAGACTTCTCCTGCATTGATGAAATTGATCTCAGCTGTTGAGAGCAGGCGGATAATTGGTTGTCGAGGATTTCAGTAGCCCCTCTGATGTCAGCCCAGTTGTGTTCATAACTGCTTTACATTTGGGACTTGATCCACAAAAACAACCATCTACTTACAGAACCGTGTCCTTATCTCCAGCTCTGCTGCTTCCCAGTCCCATTAGGGTTCAGAGCCACACAGCTACATCACTTGGCTTTTAGTCAGGTTTGAGTCCTAAATGTATTAGTCTCCCTTTGTAACAACGGCTCACTGTGACCATAATTATTGGATTGACAAACTCAAGCACAGCTCTGAGGCACTCAGTTTTCAGCTTTACTCTTATCTAGTCCAATGCATCACTGCAGAGCACCAATTTGCAATGTCAGCATTTGAGGGAGCAGTTACACGAAAAGCTACAATCCAATCTGCACTATATTTTTTGCTCATTGTATCGTTTCACTCCTGATGGCTGTTTCCTGCGATAGTGCAGAACAACGGAGCTCCTTCGGGCACTTTTTGCCTTCAGTAGCAGTCCTGTGCTTGGTTTAACAGCTGCCAGACGATAGAGGGAGGTGAACAAATTGGGCAAACCTTAATTATTATTTAACTCTGTGGAAAACGACCTTGAATCACTGTCCTCGGTGTCAGATTTCATCCTTTTTTGATGTTTCGTGTTTTATGTGCTGTAAAAAATAAAACCGAACAAGTGTGTGGTGCCTGGTGGGACAAACACACCCTGCCAGTCTGCTTCTAATTCTCATTTTGCTTTATAATTTCTTCAATGAGAATACCATCTGGTCCCATATTCATTGAATAGGAGAGAAAAGAAGGCCCGGTAGACGCCACCCTCCTCCACCTACTTTTAGCACTACCCCTACTTATTCACCCTCCCTGCTAGACCTCATAATACTGAGCTCTCATGCAACTAGCCTGCCCGACTCCACTACCACCGCCCCTAATTAGCTCCCTCTTTGCCTCTCACAGGCACCAATATCATGTTATGATTCCTCAGTTTTTTAGTCTTCATCCACGAATTTCCTTCTTCCAGTCCCCGTAGAAGGCTTGTCTACCACCCCATCATGGCTCTTCTGATTACACCTACTGGCCCTTGCTAGAGGGAGCTCAAAGAGAAAATTGGATGCAGAGACAGTCAAGGGAAAGTACATTTGCTTGGACTGGATTACTGCAATGAAATAAGTAATAAACCTGACAGGGCTAAGAAAATAAAGCATGCACATGCATGGAATGATAATGAAGAGGACAGATCTCTTCAAATGAATCCTTTTTCAGGAGGATATTTCATCATAGGATGTTATACATGTTTTATATTTGCAGCAGCCAGTAAAGTACAATAGAGAAGCAAAAAAGGTGTTAAGATAGTTTTTGTCCTCATTGCAGTGTCATAGTGGACTACTGAGAGAGTGTAGCACTGCTGTCCCACTTCCATCAAACTGTGTGCCCTTTCCGTTGGTGGCACTGTATCATTGGCTTATATCGAGGGCAAGGGCTGTCAAGTGGGAGATGACTACGCAGTAGGACTGAATGTATCATTGTGTGATGACTGACAGAGAGCGTAATATATAGCACATTCTCAGCTTCTCAGGAAGAGGAAGATACTGTGGAAACCAAGCAGTCCTCCTGTTTGGTTCTATCCAATCTGTCATCACAGCTTTGCTAAGTGTAAATGTTCTCCAGGGACTTGGAAGTACTGAGGCAGTTGTCAGAGTTTATAGCATCTTTACAGTCCAATTCAATGGGGATCTTAAGCGATCTGACACTTTGCTGGCTGCAGTTGTAGTATGGTGACGTGGAGCTGATGTTTAGCAGCTGGAATATTTCATGATGTTTTCACTTAATGGCAACACCTAAGGCTGGGCGATACATCCATATTTTTGAAATATCGACATAAATTCTAAATGCGATATGAAAGCAGCATTATCGTAAAGCTTGATATAGCTCTTTTGCGACTTTTTTTTTTTTTGTTGCTCGACAACTCACCCGCCGTGCTCCCCCTGTGAAAACAGCGAACATCTCTCCCGTTTTACGTTGCTTCATGGAAGCAGCTAATAAATAAAGAAAGCAGGAGTGACGGTGAGGAGGAGAGGAGCAGGTTAGTAAACGGAAAAGTAGGGTCTCAGTGATGTCGATGTTTGGATTTCATGTGGAGTTTGAAGCAGAACGATACAAAACCAACAAAACTTTAACACTGGCTTTATACGGTGCATAAAAGGACACTTCCTTTTTTAACAACTCTTAATTGGTTATTCACCAATACATCTTTTTTTTACAAAACTTGTTTCATATGTGCCAAAAACTACATTTTTACCAAAGTTGTCTTTTTGTAACTATTTTATGGATCACAAAATATCGAGATATATATCGTATTTCATGATTTAGCTTAAGTATATTGAGATATGAGTTTTGGTCCATATCGCCCAGCAACTTCAGAAAAAAATGAAGCTATTTTTCTTTGGTGTTTGACCAACATGATGAACCCAGGGGAACTAAATCAACATGTGAACTGGTACTTTGTAAATCTAATACATATGCCTTTCAGAGGAATATGCTAAATACTTTATCCCTTTTCTGTGTGACATTTGGTAAGAGTACATGTCTTTAGCACTCTAGGCTGCCTAATTATCTGTGTATTGCTGAGAAGAGTATCTAAAATGCTCCATTGTAGCCACAACACAGTAGTTCTACCCCATCTAATTTTGTTTGATTTTACAGTAGTGATGGATTTAATATTGTGGGCAAGTAAGTGCCGTCTTCCATAACAGTGCTGCACGCGATAGTCTTTTTCCTATGACTTGAACTAACTTAATTGCTTGAGCAAGCCCACTCCAAGGCTACCCATATAGAAAACCTCAAATCAACTCCATGTGGACATTTCTATTTTAACCCACGGAGCCCCTCCTCTGCCTCTTGTGTTCGACCAGATCAAGGATTTAGTTGCCGTTGCTATTCAAAGGACGCCTAGATCTTGTAATTACAGTGGTTTCTGGTGTTGTGCTGGCTTGCATGCTGAGCCTAAAATAATGTATATCTCTGCCAGCTGAACTGCCAATAGACGCTTTAATAGCACGATCAAGAAAACCCAAAAGCAACAACAAAGCTACTCTGAGATTTCTTGCAGAAATTGGCAGAATCATAATAAATGTGGTTTGTCTTTATATGTGCGTGTAAGTTTGCTCTTGTTTGTGTATTGCTATAAAATGTGTGGACGTATTATTTTGTGTGTGTTTTGCTGCCACCCCGGTGATCTCATAGTTTGTCTTTCTTTCAAATGTGTGATTTCTTACCAAGTCACAGTTAAGCTGCTGATGAAACATAGAAGGAGAAGGGATTGGATGATGATCACGTATCGTCTTTGGAATCAACTTCATAAAGGCTGCATGTTTATGAACAAGTTTTTCTGAAGGTCCAAGTGAAATGAAAACAATTAGACAAGAGGGGGGAGGAAGACCAAGACTGATTGAGTGGGTGGCAGAGAAAAAGCTGTGCATCCTTCCAACTATCACTGGCAATTATGTCCACTTCTTTTAGTCCAGTGTTGATACTCAACTTCATACCAAGTTAACATAGAGAACCAGTAAAGTCTGCAGAATTTCAAGTGGTACTCCTGATTGTGTGAACAGCAGTTAATTAAGTTTGAGTCGCTCACACAACATGTACATGCATGTGTATATTTACTGTACATGTGTCGGTTGATAACATTCATCAGCTGACAGTAGAGACATCATCATTGTTGTATAATGTAGCAGCTGTTTCATGCTGTTGTGAACTGTATACAAGGACAGCGCATTGATATACGCTCATGCCTACAGCTTTGAACTTTAAAAGCACTAACAAAGATAAATCACATCTGTAATACCTTCATATGACTGTTGTTTAGGATTCTGAGCTGCATTTGTAGTATAATCTAATACCAAAGTGAGCTTGATTGACATTTTCCCATATCATTAAAGGTCACAGAGATTAACAAACATTCTACATGTTCAGAAATATTGATTAACTCAGTTTTATGTAGTGATGAATGACCTTTCCTTTTGATGTAGCTTGAGATTTCTCAAAGACAGTGAAATGAAAAAAGCATAATGATAAAACTTCGTTCAGATTTCTAATTGCCTGCAGCATATCACTAATATGATCGATTATTTTTTTTCAATAGAGAAAGACTGTTGTTGTACACTATGTTGAGCATGTAGGGAAACCTATACATACAAATATACGATGTGCAAAGATTGGAAACTCTTTAACTTTCTAAAGTTATAGGAGTATTATTTTATTATTGTTTTATTTATTATGTCTTGACAAATGTTTAATAACTAAGTTTTTTTACTTTGGTTTTGGGCTTCTTTGGTAGATGGATTTTTGTGCTTTTTATTGTTTCCTATTGGAGTCATCAATCAGAGTATATCCTCTGTCTCCTGCGATAGTGCACACGTAAGCTTGTGGACTAAGACTGCCATTAATCTAATTTATAACTGAAATATAAGCATCCCTAAAACACAAATAATAGAAACTTACACAAGAAGACCTTTGGTGAATTTTGTTGCTGTGTGAAAATGTGGGTGAGCTGCTTCTGGCACAGATGAAGCAAAAGTTGCCCTTGGCAAAAGTAATCTTCTGACAAACTAGAGATTAAAAGTCTCAGCAGAGAGGTTAACAGTGTGTGGAAAAATATTTTTCAAATCATCACGCAAGAAATGGTGAGTAATTGTTTGCATGTGGCTGTAGCTGTGCCGTTTGTATACAGTTAAAACTGTGTGTAATAAGGAAAGGCCTTAGTCTAAACACGTTCTGCATGAAAACATTCAAATTATAGACCTTATAAACTCCTTTCCAAGCTTTTTTTAGATCTAATCTTTTTATAGTGATTGTATACTTTCATTTTTTTGTAATTGACACGTACAGCTCTGGTGTGAACGATGTTGCAGTCCTAAACTGACAGACGTGGGATAATTTAACTGAAATGTGAGCTGAGTTTAGAGAGTTTGCACGACTCTCCAAAAAACGAGAACTGCTTAGAATGCATGCAGACGAATCTGACACATCTTCCTCTCTCGATTCAGCCCTCTCTCTGTTGGCAATAAGGCCGGATTTTGGGCTGCTTCAGTATGTAATGTAAACATAGCCACAGGGTGTCTTTTTCCATTCCCCTTGACTTCTGTCTCTAATCGTCTTTTTTCTCTACTTTCTCTCTCAATCACCACTCTGTGAGTTTCTGACGGCATTAACTGACTGTCATGTTTCTTTCTCTTTTCCTCTCTCCCACTGTTTCCTTCTCTCTCTTCGCTCTCTGCCTTTCCTTCTTTGTATTCTCTTTTCTTTCTCTGTACCCCTTTCCCTAACATTTCTGTCTCTCCATCTTCCTTCATCTCTGCCTCCAGGAACAGACAAGAGTTGAGTCTCAGGTCTCTGTACAACCAGCTGTTTCTAAACCAGGGATTAAATGATTCACTTACAGTCAAATTTTAATCCTCGTTGTCACACTCTCTCACACAAAAACAGGCAAATTAGGACAGATCTTCTTCCCTAGTGTCTTGAAAACTGCATCCACACGTCCATCCTGAATGGTGTCAGATTAAACACATCCATCAGAAGACTGTAGTCTTATAACATCGTATGAGCAGCAGGGCAAAAATACATGCTACAGTGAAGGGATACAGCATTTCACTATTCAAATAGAGCTATCTTATTATTATATTATTGTTACCTTATAGCCCTAATAATACTGTGCATACTTTCCAGGGAGGCAGAAAAAAAGGAAAACAACATTTTGGTCTAGGTCACCAGGACACAGGCAGGGTGGAGTGGGTGTCAGGGTTGATGGGTGACAGAAGGATAGCAGCAAGAGTGAAAAGGGAGGTTTATGAAGTGGTAGTGAGACCTGCTATGGTGTATTTTTTGGAGAAGGAGGCACTAACAAAGAGACAGGAGACCGAGTTGTCAGAGCTGAAGATTTTCATTGGTAGTGACCAAGAAGGACAGATCATGTTGAGCAGTTTGGAGAGGTAAGGTTGAGATGGTTTGGACATGTGCAGAGTGAATGTATTGGGCAAAGGATGCTGAGTATGGAGCTGCCAGGCTGGTGGAAAAGAGGAAGACCTCAGAGGAGGTTCAGGGATGTACTGAAGGAGGACATGCAGACAGTTAGTGTAACAGAGCAGGATGCTAGAAACAGAGATGGAGTGAGATGGAGGCAGATGATCCACTGTGGCGAATATACCAGCACACAACTGTCTTCTTGTGTTCTTTTCAGCAAACAGCAGGAGTTAATTTCAAGTTGAACTGATTACGATCATAAAAGGTTATATTTAAGATGAAGATTAACATTTTTATCATCTCTGCAATGATAAAGATGTAGTGGGACTTTTCGTGGTATTTTGCAGCCCTGCTAAGAAAAAGGCTCCATCTGACTCCTTTTCCCACTGAAAAGTGAATATCAGATACATGTGATCTGATATGTGATTCAGGTGACCAGGGGGAATTAAAGCGTTAGTCTCCCACTTTGTTTATTGATGGTTCTTTGATATCTTTGTGAAGGTATTACAGAGCTTCGTTTCTATTTGATGCATAATTCTTATGAAGGCTTTGTCATAAATCTGTAAAGCAGAAGCAAGGCCATGTGTCTGCATTGTATATTCACTGGAAATATTATATAACATGCACAAATAGTGCTAAATATACCAACTGGGCCAGATCATTTGAAGCACACAACGGAAGTCACGGTGTGGACTTAGATGCATTTAGTAACATAGGGCTCATTGTTTGGGGTTATGTTTTATTTTTTACTAAATAATACTTGGAAAGGGAAGTGAGCAGTTTAAGCTGGACTGAGCTGAATTTTATAATCCCTTGCATCCAGAACTTGTGTTCCCTACTGGATTAAGACATTAAGACTGCCGATTACTGTTAAAGAAGCACAAAATGGTGCGCACTGGCAGCCTGGAGGTTTGAGCACATGCCGTGTAACCACAACATTGCTGGTTTGTGCCTGATTAGAGACCTTTGTTGCACACAACACTAAAATATCCCCCCAAAAATCTCTGAAAAAACAACTTTAACTAAAGTAAAGTGAACAGAAAAATGTGGTATAAATTCCTTATGAACCATTTTTACTTAACAGTCTGACAAAGTACTGTAGTCACACTGCCTGGTTGCTAGTTGACTACTAAGACTACACCTAAACCTTTAACACTCATACAAACTATATTTTATTAACACAGTGGTGAAATTAATAAATTCTCAATTATATACAACAGAGTGAAGTTTAGATTTTCTATTAGAGGGTTAATTACTCCTATTTTTAAAATCCTTATGAGGTCTACGTTAGCACAGGGTGCTATATTATCATTACAAATCTAAATTGTCAACGTGACGACAGTGTAAAAAGTGTTTCTGTGGTACATGCAGTCTGACTTCTTCTTTCCGCTGCTGGTATTTCCGTTACACACAAGTTGAAAATGCTCATACTGTGAACAAAGGAGGCAAAAAAAAACTTAAGCACTGGCAACATATTTATTGGAAACATAGAGACAGAGATTTTAAACTCTCTGTGTAAACTCTCAGCTTCCTTTTGCTGTCTAAAGACACACAGTTAGGTAATTGGTGACTCAGTAGTGCCCATACATGTGAATGTTTGTCTGTATATGTCAGTCCTGTAATAGTCCTGGTCAGGGTGTATCCTGCTTCTTGACTCCACCAAACCTTAAGTGGTTAGGATAATATATGAATATTATATGAGAGACCAGGCTCGTTGGATGATCTGTGCATTAGATAACTGATAACGAGTCACTGCGGGGTAACGATGAAGCCAGGAAAATGCTTGTTGCTATTGTTGCGTCAACGATCAGTGAGTTCAGAGTTTTCACAGTAACTTTTATTTGTTGTCAGTCACCACTAAAAAACCTCAGATTACAGGGTGACACTTTGCTCGTGGTCACAAAATTGGTCACATATTTTCCACTCATGAAGGACTGATCTGAAAACCTCCATATAGTGCTTTATAGTGGTTTTCAGCTTTTCAACTAGATGATGTGAAAGTTCAGTTTTCACTTATGGCACTTACTGTATAAATCCTGTTTCACAAGAGCTACATTTCTATACAGCTAAACTACACACAAATATATGTTTTGTATAGTATTTTACTATATCTACTAAAATAATTCCGGGCCAGGTTTTTATCTATGTTTGTTTCTATTAATTATCCAGATATAATAGCTAATAAAAACATGAATCGGCAGTCAGAGGTGAAATAATTCTTTGAGTTGCTAATGTAACACACGCGGACGTCAACAAACAAAGGAAAGGTGAAGTAACATGCATCAGAGAAGACAGATGACGTCTAGGTACAGATTAATTCTCAATCGCTTGCTGCTTACGTGGCAATCCATCCTCCATTTTCTGTTCGATTAAATGTGTCATTCAGGCTTCATGCCAACCCCAATTTACCTCTCTTCTTCTAACCCCCATATATTCTCCTACTTTGATCTTATCTGTTTCCACAAATGAGACTAAACCCTTCATTTCTTCAGTAAATTGTGTTTACGCTCAGGATTTGCCATTGGAACGGTGTCAGGAGCATCTCAGTCAAACACACTTAAGCAGGCTTTCGTTCTTTAGATCCTACATCATCCCAGTGTAATACTTTAAGAGAACCGTCTCTCTCTCTCTCTCTGAATGAGCAGGTGTAAAATGGGCAGCAGCTACAACTGCTTTGAATAATAGTTGCTTCATCAACTGCAAATGCCCGTGGATGTTGGGATAAAATTCAGTTAAGAGACTTCGGATCGGAGTAACGTGAGAAGAAGAGGACTGCTTGATGGGAGACGTTTACATCTGTGTGAATTGTGTTAATTGGCTTTTGTGCCACTTAGATGACAAAGGATTTTTTTTAAAAGGAACTAAATAAATGAAGTCCTTTGACTTTGTAGTCAAAGCTGTTTCTTAATCGGGCAAGAATTCACTCTGGTGCCTCCTTGTTGGATTTTTCTCTGATCTGTATCTACAGAACATCAGAGATCTTGCCATTCAGAGAAACTAGTAGCAGTGACGTTAGCAATGATAATTTTATTGCACAAGGAAAGAAAGAAATTTGTTTTGATATTTAAAAACCGTGTCCATGTTTGACACACATTCATTATGTTCATTACATTTTGCCACTGTTAAATCCATATGTTGTAGTTTGACCAGGTGTTTTTCATCACACATGCCTCCTTCATTGGTTTTTGGCCATAATCACTAAAGGCTGTGACAAACCGCTCACTCTCCTGTTGACTTGTTTGCTCTAAAGGGATTTGTTTGCTATGTGGCACCACAACATGTCTACGTGACTCAGACATTTCTGTAGGTTGACCTGGGTTTAACAGTAAATGGAAAGACAGGCTTGATGAGTAACAGCCATTGGTGTTGGCAGCCATGTAGGGCATAAGGATCATCCAATATTAATGACAATATTAACAATTATTAGTAATATTATTATTGTTTTTATCAAGTGGACACTATCTCCAAACAAACTTGTCTGAACAGAAGATCTTTTCTGCTTTTTAATCAATTTTGATAAGGAGGCAAGCAGGCACATTTTTTTATCCCGAGCTCCTCACCCAGCTTACTGAGAAAGTGAGAAGTGAGAAACAATATTGTACAGGTTCCCCCCGGAGACAGAGCGAGTAAACACTCTGAGAAAATGAGAGATCAAAGAGTTTCTCTTGCTTGAAATGAAACATGGTTGGAACCTGTTAGCGACGAGCTCGCCGCACCACTGGGCGTGTGTGTGTGTGTGTAAATGTGTCGGATAAATAAACGCCTGCCCTGGTGTGGGGACATTTTGGCGGGCGTTGTGTGGAGGTCTCCTGCTAATAATTAATGACCTAATGACATTTTGAGAGTTAGTAACGGGGACAATGAAATGTGAATCTATAGTCTCCTCCCAACAAAAAGTCATTCTATCCTCATGACAATGAAGTCAATTGCTTGTTTGTTTTATTCTGATGGCTCAGGTCGCTTCCTCCTGTCTTGGAGGGGTCTCAAGCTGATGGTGAAACTCACTGCTGCCATATTTAGTTCTGCTTGTTACGACAGCTGCTTTCAGCTTCCATACAAAAGAAGCAGTGTGAAGATGAATAACGGCAGGTTTATTCCCAACCGCTCACGAGGTAAAATCTCTATCACAATGCTCAAAATAAAACTTTCCACGGAGTCTAGTGAAGATGCCATTTCCTTTTGGAACTTTAAAATGGTGGGGTTTTGTGCTCTGAATGGCGCTCCCTCTTTTGCCCATTAGCGAAAAACAAAAGTCTTCACATTCTGTTGTCAGCTAAAAGCACCCGAGAGGCAGGAGAAAGCCTCATTTTTAATTGGCATTAATTAATGTTCTCTCCAAACTTTTTCTTTTTTAGTGCAGCATCACAGGAGGTTAGTCATGATCTCACGCTCGCGGTACTGAGGAACAACGTTAACACTGCTGTTGACTGTGCTGCTTCATGACCCCTAAGGGGTCAGGGAGGTCGCGGGGTTAAATGTCTTCCAGTGACTCATTTCCTGTCAGTGATGCTGAAGATGAAGGGACTCAGCGGTTGTTCATTAGGGCCAGACAGGGAGGTATTGTGGGCGAGAGGAGGTCACGTACATGGGGGCAAAGCTGATTCTGCTTTTCAGAGTTGCTGTGGTGATACCAGGCACAGAACTCAGCGTGTGCGTCTTACATTAGAGGAGTAAAAGGGAGATTGTATTGCATATTTGGTGAACGGACTCAAAGTGCACAGGCCTGTATGACATGACAACGGCCAATCAGTTGAAGATACCCGCTGAGGGAAACTACCTGCTGTCTTGTTTAGGAGGCTGTCTAATTGTACCAAAATATATTTTCAATCTCCACTAAAGCTTTTACACTTCTGTGTTTTGTGTTTTTGTACAGCTTAAAGAACAACATATAGGGTAATAACTCGTGTTCTTTAGGCTCAGTAACATGTTCACAGTTTTCATCTTCGCACGCTTGAACCCTCAAATCAAAAGCGAATAATGATATTCCCGGAATAGGCAGATAATCTGACTAACAACAATGCTAAGTGGTAAAGGGATCCTCTGGGAAGGAAGTGGGACATACTGTTGGGTCAAGCCCCCACATCAGAAAGAGTCTGTCTTGCTTGAAGTCGCTAAATTCAGTACTGTTAGACTGAGCCAGTGCTCTGCTGTAAATCTGCCAGTGTTTGCCATTTCAAACGGAGAAAGGGTATTAAGTTGTGCTTGTTGTGTGCTTATTAAAACGTGAACTACTCTAACGTTCACTGATCTCGACTGGAATCCATCTCTTTTCCATTTTCATTTAATTAGAGCGTCAACTCAGTAGTTTAACCAATTAGTCTGTAAAAACAGATAATTATTGGTTTCTAAGAAATTTAAGTACATTTTAAAATTAATAGTGTTTTGCTTTTATTTCCTGATGATGTCTTTTCCTCTGTATTGTGATTTGTTGTATTTTCTTCACTGTGTTGGTAGTAGCTTGATCCCAGCACTGAGTAGATTTGTAGAGTGTGGTTAAAAGATGACCCTGTTGTTGCTGATTTTGTAATAAGTTGCTGCTCTGTTAGATAGAATAATTACACACATTTAGATTGAAATCAAATTTGCTCTGCGTGCCTTTTAATTTGCTGAACTTTTTGTCAAAAGATGTATTTTGAAACCTTTCCGGACTTCCTATTAAACACATTACAATTAAACTAAAAGCTAGAATACCTCAAGACAAAAAAGACATTCAATTTGAAAATATTTCTATTTGTCTTGCAGTTTTCATCAGTTGACCTTAAAGGGAACTTCTATTTGTCTGCTCTCATATTTCTTTCCCTCACATACTCTTTTCTTCCAGAATAAATTTAATTAAGATGTAAAAATAAAAAGAACATTACAAAAACATTACATATACTTTTTTTATGCTGAAAGCAACGGCTGAACTTTACTTCGTGACACTCAAAATGTCCTTTAGTTCCGCTTTACAAGTATGCACAAGAAAAGTTAACATTCTAACTTTAAGCAGCAGAGCAATAAAAACGCTGCTGCAGTTGCTGAGGCAAACAAATTGCCACTGTATCGTCAGAAGATTGAAAAAGGCTTTTAGGATGCTGAACAGGAAAACGTGGGTATTAGATATAATTTGTGTGCATTCAGTGTGTGTCTGTGTGTGTGTGTGTGCCAATGTGCTTAACTGTGTATGTTAATGACTGAGTAAAGAAGACTCAGTCATCCGTAACTGTCCTCTTATTGGTAATCAGAGATTTAGAGAAGATGAATTTTGTTGTTCAGGACAGTGTGTTTCTTTTTTATTTTCTCTCACACTACACTCAGTTTTTTTTCTTTTCTTATCTATTATTTCAACAATGAAGTCCCTAGGAGAAAAATATCATTATAGTTTGGCAAATTAAATTTGAGATTCATGCAAATTATTTAACACCCCACCCCCCCACCCTTTTGCTTTTTCGCCAGTTTATCTTTTAAGTTGTCATGACTTGTTGCTTTTTTGTAATAAGTGCACTTGAGTCTTATCAAATAATCTCTTTGAGTAATGAAGTAATATTTTCTTTCTTTAGTTGAACGTTTCAGAGGCATTTTACCAGCATACCAAGTCTCAACTAAACACAGTGAAATCCCCAATTTTGCATTTTAGCAGCGTGTTCCTGAACTCCTTGGCAGGTTTTACAGTTTAGTTTTTTACTCCTATGAGATACAGTGTC
>JAUMHF010000014.1:11859173-11889201 GCA_032359275.1 Microctenopoma steveboyesi | reverse complement strand
TGCATTTTAGCAGCGTGTTCCTGAACTCCTTGGCAGGTTTTACAGTTTAGTTTTTTACTCCTATGAGATACAGTGTCGCTGTTTGAATGAGCTGCTGGCTCCTCGAAAAAAGTAATGTAGTGCATTTCTGAGCAGCGTGTAAAAACACAGACTAGTGGTTTTGTGGACAGCACAGATGCTATCTATCACTTCCACACCTTGGTTGAGGAGAAGAGAATGCCGCTTGTCCGTATGGATGTGCACGCAGATATGCATGCACATGCTGTGCTTTGGAAGAACTTTATTCTCTTAGTCACTTGTTTTATTTTTTCCATCTGTGTCCAGCTCTTCAGCTTCCTTTGTGCATTGCACACTGTAGACTGGCCACGTAGTCTTTCTCATCGTATATATTTGGGACATAGCAGTGATTTGGAAATAGTGATGCGTGTTTACAGCAGCAGAATATAGACAGGCTACGCCTTTGGATTGCTCTTTGTTGATTTATCCAGTCTATTTAATTTGCCCGTTATCTTTTAAATTCTATGACTTCTCCCACATGCCCGTGGGCATTACAGTTTGAAACGGGAAGCTAGTTGTTTGTCGTGCTCCGCCGTGTTGTTGGGGTCAATTCAATTTCCTTATAAACCTTTGCCAATCCTGTAGCAAAGCCAAGGACAACAAGGCAAACATCAGCCATCAGAGAGCTTCACTAAAGCTATGTCATCCGTTTAATGGGATTTCCCCACTGTTGTCAATAGCAGAGGAATGCCTTGCTATTGATCGGTGTCACTCACCTCTGACGAGTGCTGATCAAAAACCTAGTGCCGCCTGCCGTCTCTTATTGACTCTCAGTTGATGAGGCGGGAGGAAGTTTAGCTGAGCTGAGACAGATGAATAGAAAAGGGAGGAGAGGAAAAGAGCAGCGCTTAAGTTGCAGCTCAGACTCTTCCATCAGTCAGACGCGTACAGTGCAAATCCAGTCAGCACAGTCAGTTAGGCCGCTGTGATTGGCAGCAACTTCATTGGTCTCAGATGGAAATGGAGCTGCAGAGCTTTGCTTTTATATACGTTGCTTCTGATTTCACTGGACTTCGTTCGATTACTCATTGATATAGTTATTTGATACATCAGAACAGAAATTATCATCATAACAGGCCTATAGATATTTTTATTTGTTCAAAATTCAAATTCAAGATCTGGTGATGCTACGATCATTTCCAGACTCTGAATTGCTTTACTGTGTGTAGCCTAATTGTAACAGCAAGAGAGAAAGATGCAGCACGATGCAGGTATAACGTTTTATTTATGAGAACATAGGCATCACCGCCTAGTGGAGTTTGACCTACGTTGCTGTACATCTGTGGATGTTGTGTATGTATAAGGTTGTCATGGCAGAGAATGAGTCTAATGAGAGGTGTCAACATGCACAAATAGCGACTGTGTGGTAAAACCTTAAGTACTGTGATTTACCTTGTGTAGCCGGGATGGTGGCGAACTAGAGCTGTACTGGGACTCAACAGTTGACAAAACTTGAAAAGGGAGCACTTACTGTGGCGACCTGCATGTGTAATCCCTAGCTAACCTAAGATAACCTTTAAATTCTGTGTCTATTGTCTCAGGACTGGCTGAGCAAGTTCGGCTACCTCCCGCCCCCTGACCCGGTGACTGGTCAGCTTCAGACCAAGGAGGCCCTGACCACAGCCATTAAAGCCATGCAGAAGTTCGGAGGGCTGAAGGAAACCGGAGTCTTTGGTATGTGGCAATGCTTGCTATATTTTGGCATGTTGCCATTAGTTCATTAGACAGCATAATGATGTCCAATCATCTTACGTTAGAAATATCATCACCTCTCTCTGTCAATCAACTCTGTTCTTCTCTTCTTTCCTCGTTAGACCAAGCCACACTGGGCCTAATGAAAACACCCAGATGTTCTTTGCCAGATGTGTCTGAGGCTGAGGGGTCAGTAGGTCGCAGGAGACGAAGCCTCATTCCACAGAACAAATGGAATAAAAGGCATCTATCCTGGAGGTAGGGAGCGATGCAATGTAAAGCATCTGCCTACTGTAGTTTACCGATGTAAAACGACTTACTGCTTATTACTACTATTTACAAACCCCATTGCATGAAAATCTGGTCTGATGAGATGATGAGGTAAGTCTGGGATTTCCCAGTTCTTTTGAACTTTTATTTATTTTACAGAAGTACAAAGAAAAATGTTCCCTTTTTTCTGTTATGACCGAGTATAAAGGCACAGTCTCATGGCTCATCACTTTCTGCCCAACTTCGTGAGTGAATTCTGCATTCAAAAAGCACATTTCTTGTGGCAAGATTGAAAAAGTGGTATTTTCTCCATCTACAGTACATAATAATGTGAAAAGATTCATGGGCTCCTGGGAAATTTCATGTGTGACCTTTGAGCCTTCAGGCAGCATTGCTACCATGATGAATATAGCCACATGGGCTCAGGTGTAC
The DNA here is from genome assembly GCA_032359275.1 of Microctenopoma steveboyesi. Taxonomy (NCBI): domain Eukaryota; kingdom Metazoa; phylum Chordata; class Actinopteri; order Anabantiformes; family Anabantidae; genus Microctenopoma; species Microctenopoma steveboyesi. Next base: position 11,886,750 of record JAUMHF010000014.1, on the reverse strand, counting down.
TTTGAAAGCTGGTGTCACTTAACACAGTCTGCTGCTACATCCAGACATGCAGTCCAAAACTCTATTATGCAAAGAAGAAGCCATATATCATTTCTGTGAGGAAACACTGCTGAATTCTTTGGGTCCACGTTCATATGGGATAAAATTGAAAGACGGTGGAAGTGGAGTCTACGTTTTAGCTTGTTTCAGGTTCTCTGTGCTAAAGACGAAAACCGCCCACAGTAGTGTTGGAGTCAAGACCACCTAACCTGAGACAGAGTCAAGACCAAGACAACACCAAGACCCAGACCAAGCCAATGTGAGACCATTTTCAGGACCATTGTTGTTATCCTAATAATTATGTTGGTTAATAGTTACAGTAATCCTCTGCAATATTTAGAATACGTGCAATGCAATATTAGTATTATACACATAGATGTACAATATAGTTAAACATACCCAAAAATATGGAACAAGTTTGGTTTCGGCCAGTGTGGTTGTTTAGGGGGTGCATACACGGGTGACCTTGTTCTGCAGTGTTCCTACGGCTGCATGTACCTGTCTGCAGCCCAGATATGTCTCTTGTGCAAAATGGACCATTTATATCCAGCAAGAAATGTCAAATATTTCACTGGCAAAACTGCAGCAATTATTATCAATTACAAAGTGTGATTTAAAGGAAAGTTGATAAAACACAGTAAACAGTCTTTTGAGCATCTTTTTGCGTTGCACTGATATTTTTTTGTACCTTTGTCAGATACACAAAATTAAAAAAAGCCTTAATATGAATTGAGTAATGACTATATGAAGAATAGCTCAGAGAAGTCGTTCAGTACAAGTTGTGTTTCAGCTTAATTTGTTACAAATAAAGCGTCTGATCCCAATCAAGTTCTTTACAGTTCAGTACATTACAGAGCAATGCAGTTAGATATAGATATAAATCCAAAATCACAGCATTTTCCTTCTCACTCTGTGCATCCTTTGATAAATTAGGATAGAGGACTCTTCTTCAATCTTTTGTACTCTGGATCAATTGTGACCCAAACCAAAGGCATGCTGATTAGAAATAACAAACAAACACATTTGTTTTGTCAGATGATGCTCATAGATTCACTCAGAACAGAGATACCTCATTAAAGTTAAAAATTAAAATTTGTTGGCTTGCCAAAATCCCCTCATTATTGCAACAAGTTCATGGAAGTTCATGAAAACTGCAAAACAAGCTCCAAAAATATAGTAATAAAGCATTAAAATGTCCGCACTGCCGCGGCACTTTCATGTTCTCCGTTGGTTATCATTGGTGCATTCAAGATTCAAAAAAACTTTATTAATCCCAGAGGGAAATTGCTCTGCCTCTCCAGTTGCTCTCTGTTCAAACAGAAACTTTAAAAGAACTTCACTAAGACAAATACAAGATACCACTTACACAAGAGAAGTAAAAACAAAGAAGACGTGAAGATGAATGTTACAGTAATGTTATAAATAATGACACCAGCTTATTTGTTCTAATAACGCTAAGATCTACAGTATCTACAGTATGACAGAGAAAGTCGTTTGCAGTTTTCTCAGATGAAATAATATAGTCACTTCAGCATTGTGTTGGCAAGACAGTCAAGCATATGGTTGGTCAGGGGTCATTCAACAATTAGCTGCCATAAGCTGATACATGGGCCTGTGTGTAGAATACAATAAGAAAAGATCACTACAGAAATCAGGAGAGCCAGCACACACATACACACTCTGCTATATGTGCACATACTCTCAGGCAACCTCCCACCTGGTGGGCTTTAACTTTCTTTCTCTTCTTTGTGCTGCTGCCAATCATACCACGCTCCTCTCAGATCACTCCACTCTCAAATAAGACAAGCTTGTCTTCAGTCCATTGAAACACCTTTGTGTTTGTAGCTCTTAGGTTCCCAGCACAGTGTGCAGGAACAGTTGCGGATTATGTGTTTGCTTTAGATCCAGAAAGATTTCCTACGTCACAGATTTTTTAATTTCAAGCATTGATATTCTGCAGAGATTGACTTCCACTGTAATTCTCTAGCTGTGCTTTCTGCTTTCAGCTGATGTTGTACCACTTGTGCAGTGTTTCCCACTCTGCCTGGTTTAGAAAATTATTTTTATCATCTAATATTTCATGGTATCTCTGCTTCATTAGATTATATGGACGAATACCAGCACTGACAGAAAGGAGATAATGCGCAAAACAGCTAATGAGTCAGATGCAATCCGACAGGCATATTAAATGTTTGTATGCTGATCAACCACATCAGTCAGATTAAAGGAAAGGAAACTATTTATATTGCTGAATTTATATAGCATTAATATATCATTTGCGTTATTCCATTACACAGCCAGCAAGGCGATGCAAGCAAGTTTCTTCATTGGTGTTTTATTATCTAAAGTCCTTTTTAAGTTTTAAAGTTTTAAACCAAGTTATTCAGAATTGAGAGATTGATCCATGAATGATGTATAAAACTGACATTGACTGCAGTGATGTTAAGTCGGCTGCCATCAACATAATCATAATCTGATGCTTCAAACTCTCCTGCGCTTGCTCAGATACATCAATCACATCATGTTCTGAAATTTTGCAGACGAGGTGGTGACTCTCACAGAATGAGAAAGATAAGGGCTGACACTCCCTTTTAGGACTTTTTCATTATAGAAATACAAGTAGATGTTTTTTGAAAACTTTCCTTAATCTCAATTTAATTTGTGCGTACCCTTTTCTGTTTCCTGCTGCACACATCGTTACACCACACCGCTCACATCCAAGCATGTTACCGGCACTAACAGCCGAGGAGTGTAACAGCCCACTGTTAGCTCATTATCTCATATTGTTAGGCCATTATCACAGCAGACAGCCTGGCAGTCATTAGCAACCTGACTGATAACTCAAACAGATAGGTGTAGCCAGCCGAGTGGGACAGAGAAAAGATGGGGATGAAGATAATGACAAAGAAAAAAAGGAAAGATGGGGAAAAAAATGAAAAGGCAGATTGCACCTTTACTTTCTAAATCAGTTGGTCCAATACTGTAAGTAGGTTTTATCGATTCAAACCTGAACTGCAAATTCACTGGGTCTCATGTGTCTCTTTAGACTTTCACTGGCTTCTTTCTGACGTAAATGAGCTGAGGGCACACACGAGAAATGTCACTTAATGACCTTGAAAATCCATCACGGATGTAGGCCCACAGTGGCACTGTGCTCTTTGCATTTCTGTAAAGGTGCAGGTATTATTGTTATTGTATTAACAGGCCCAGAGGGCTCAAAGCTATTGTTTTACGACACCCGCATGGTGTAGTCATTGTGTGGCACTCTGAACCCAGCGAGGCTTATTTAAAATCAGTCCAGCTGTGTTCAAAGTTGACAGTGGTTGGTAGTGAGAGTACCTCTAACTGTTACCATAGTCATAACTTGTCAGCAGGGGTCCGTCAAAGCACTAATTCTAGCTATTGGTCACTGCTGTTATTTAAAAAAGAAAGAAATTCAAATAAGAAATGCAGCTGCATCCAAAAGCATGACACGCTCTGGCACTGTAAGAGTAACACCAAGCTGCTAGCAGTGATGCTCGGCCATTTCCCCCGGGTGACAAATACTTTTCATTCTCCTACACCTCGGCCGTCTGTGAATTATTGGGATATATATTGTTGAATGTTTATCATGTTGCTGCACTATTTGCAAACGAATAGTTTCCATGATATGGGGCAGTCTGAGTAATGTATGTAATCAGTCTGGGTTTAAGTGTTTGGTAATGGTGATCACCCAAAGCTGTGAGGGTTAACGCTTTATTACTGACATATTTTATTCTCACCCAGATGCATCTGTAATGAGATGTTGATCCCACTTTATTTACACTAAGCTTTTTACCCACACATCTTTCATAAATACAAATTAATAGCGTTCAGGAAACAGGAATAGCTGTTTATTTATTTATTTATTTATCTTAGCTTCATTATTTGAAATGATTAGATTTTCTTAAAATACATCCATCATGCAGCTAAACGCTCTGCTACACTGTGTAAATCTTGAGTAATAGATTGTTGAGGTCCTTATAGTCAGGGGAACATGCACCTTTTATCTCAAACGTATGCAAAGCGACTCTATTATTGGTCATTCACACATCCACACAAAAACATTTGTGCCACACAAACAAGTTTGTTGACATCTACATAATTGCAGAGCGTGAAAGTCATCAGCATTCATCTCTGGGCTGATATTTGAGGCCACCAACCTGTGAAATTGCCTGGTGGAACCTTAACAATAACTATAAGGCTGTCACTGACTGTTATCTTATTAGGGGCCTGTTGCTGTCCCTCATCGTCTCAGAGTTGGTGAGTGCGATAGCCATGATAGACAAAGAAGGAGGACGGAAGGAAGAGTCAGATGCAGACTGAAAAGGCGAGAGGAAGATTTGTGGAGACCACAGAGCCTTCTAATTTAGTGCCTTTGATCTCGGTACTGAATTGCGTAACGTGTGTTTGTGTGGCTGTGTGTTTCCACGAAGAATGAGGACTTTTTGGTCTGTGTCTCTGTGCCACCAAAACGCTTTCACGTACGCTCTAGTGTTTGTGCTGCTACCTGTTCATCTACAATTGCATGCGAGCATGAGTCACCGTTGGCATATGAGCTTTCAATTTGCAGGATAATCAGCTTACGTCTGCGGAGGACAACGGAGCACAGGAGGTGCATATTATTTCTGTGTGTGTGTGTGTGTGTGTGTGTACTCTTTAGCATCACTTTTGATGTCAGCTCATGTCTCTGTGGAGCAGCAGAGCCACAGGAGGTAAGAGCTTGCTGAGAGCCTGAAAGCGGGGGACAGCAAAAGAGTCTTAGACTATTTTTCTTCTCTCCTTCCCTCCCTCTTTCTCTGCATCTCTCCCTCTCTCACATTTTTCTTATGCCTTCCTTTATTTGAGTCATCAATTGGTGCATGAAAAAGGTCTGTAAAAAACATAGAAGTCACACGGGTCAAAAGTATCAGAGATTGTGTTTGTACAGATACAAATATCTGTGTTTTTCCATTAGACAATTAAACAGGCTGTCCTTAATCAGACTTCTGTCCCTCCAGCTATTTATTTTTTACCGGTCGCCATACCACATAATTTGTAGAGCTGAAACCACAAACCGCTTAACCCTGACTTTTGCACTCTCTCACCCATGCATTGTCTCTGTCTGTCTCGCATCAACCCTGCACCGTCTTGCTACTGTGAAGCCATTTCTATAAAGCTTTTGTAATGAGGAACTTTTTCTTTTTTATGCAGGTGAGGAAAGGGAGACATCAAGTACTCTGTCAGAGGTAGAAATGTGTCTGTGTGATCAGTAATCTCTCTGAATGTAGTAGCCTGGAGAAATGCTAAAAGTTAAGGAACTTGTCATTCTCGTGGAGAACAAACTATGTAATTCTCACTAAAGTTAGAAATGTGAAAGACAAAACTACAGGGAGCTGCCAGAAAATTTTATATACAGTATGTATCAGAAATCCTGCTCCTGCATTTCAGCCCCACTTCTTCTCTCTTTCCTTTTTGTTGTCTAATTCTATGAAATTGAAATCAAATGTCTAACCCTGTCCTCTCCTCTTTCTTTGGCTACTCCCTGTTCATTCTCTTTTTTGTCTTCTCAGAAAATTGGGAATTTAAATTGAGTTTCTTCTGAAATAAAAATACTTGGTGTCACCTGTCAAACAATATCAGATAGAATTTCAGTACATTTGGAAGCACATACAATAACTGACCACAGCAGCATCCTCAGTTTCTCTCTGACATCCACTGCACATTAAAAAAGATCCAGCCGTCTGCCATCCTCACCTGAATAACAACTCGAGTTATTTGTGAAGAGTAAGCATTAACTTTCAAAGCTCTGTGAGCTGTAAGCTTTCGGGGTTGGCACACGGACATAGTGTCTCAGTCATCAGACTGCTGGATAAACAGTCCTTCTGTCCTCACCAGGCTGAGAGCGCCACTGAGCCTTTTGATGTGGTCAATGTCAGTTTTCAAAAAGTTCAGATCGCACTAGAAACAATTGAAATCGATGTTACTGGAAAATTAAGGATATTTCAAATCAAAATCAAGAGTCCTGAGCTCACTACCAATCAGGGCAAAGAGACAAGGATAAGGACCACAGAAGATAAATGAACCCTTGAACCCACCACAAATGCAGTTGAGTTGCAGCGGAACCTCCATCATCATCACAGATCCTTGACTGGTAAAAGGGCATAAAAAATAAATAAAAACGAGAGAAGCTTTAGTCAAAGGGATGAGTCACCCGTGCACAGCAGGAAGCCCTTTATCATGAAATATGAATTGAAATAAATGTCAAACAAATCACTTGTTTGACAGAAATGTGGTTTTCAAGATGCCACATTCAACAAAGGAAAGAACTAGGAATGACAGAGTTTTTTTTTAGTGATAGAGAACTTCAGTCCCTGAACTTACTTTTGACCTAAATGTTTACCACGATTGTCGCTGTCTACGTTTGACAGTCCCTTTGCTGGGGCAGCTTGTCAAGACTGATAAAAACATAATAAATGTTTTGTAGTATTATTGGTGTGCTTTGAGATTTGTATATGCAACACGGAGCCACACCCAGCACACTGTGCATTTGATTTCAGTCCTGGCTGATGTGGTGACAGCCATGGTTACCGGTGACAGCAACACATGGAGTTTAACACTACAGGTAATTAAACAATGTCAATAGTTGAGTGGCAGTTGTATGAACTAGTATTGTATCCAACACTTCCCCTAGGGAATGCACAGGAATGATAACATTAGGATTTGATCACTTTATGTTAAAATGACTTCAGCTAAGTGTTTTTTTTAGATTAAAACATCAACTAAGCAGAAAAAAAATCAAAGGATATCCATTGGGAGTATTATTTCTAAGCCAATTTACCCAGGATTTACTAAAAAATCACAGCTTCAATGACGTTCGCCTCACTAGCTGCACTCACCTTCAACTCTCCCTATAGAGTATACACTCCTTGTTGCTTACACATCTCCATTCACGATTGCACAGCGTTTACAGAAGAATCATTGTTCTCCCAAGGTTGCTAATGTTTGCATACCTGTTACAAAGTGTCTCATTTCTGTCTTTCAGCCTCATAGGAATTCAAAAGGCCTTTATCTTTAATTTAAATGTACATAACATACAGGAGAATCAAAATGCTGTTTCTCTCTCACCTTATTAGTAGTGTTTGTGCTGTATAAAAGATATATTTCAAGTATTTGAATGAACAGCCACTAGAAGCAATGTAAATAATTAAACCTATGCACAATGATGTCGGTAGTGCAATACAATCACAGCACTGGAAGTGAGGAGGTGCATAAGAGAGCATTTCATATGAGATGTATGCGAAGTGCAAATGACTCGCAGCAGCAGATATGACAGCAATGGTGCAAATGGTTGTACATGTAAGACAGCAGATGTTACCCTGGGTCTTTATGTACAAGCATCTTGTGTAAACCACAGCAGTCCTTTGTATCCATCTGGGATTCAGTAGTTTTGTGATAACGTTCCTTGTAGTCCTCACGTTGGTCTATGACATCGATATATGAATCAGTATCCACTTTTTTCTTCCTCTAATCTAAACACTTGCTTCCTTCCATGCCTCCAATGGCCAGAAAGTACTCGTGTAAAGAGAAAGAAGGCTATTCAAGACCTGATGGGTGAAGAGAGACGAAGGAAAAGGACAGAGAGTGAACAAGAGCATGGAGATGGAAAGCAGATTTAAGACAAACTTAGCATGACGGCTGAGTGGTTTTGAGTTTATTCTTGTCTTCTTCCTACTGTAGCTGTCAGGAAAAAAATAGCATGAGCAATGTTAAGATGGTGTTAGGAAGGAAGAAATGTCTTTATAACAAGTAGTCAGAGAGTGAAAGGTGCTGAAAAGCTGATGAGTCTCCCTGAAAGCCGGTGCCGTAGTCTCTTCGATGGCTCTTTGTTTTTGCAACGTTTTGTCAGTGTGTGTGACCACATGAGGAGCAAAGCATAGAATAAAAAGACATGAAAAAACATCAAATATGCAAACAGATTTTTTTTTTGTTTCCATGCAGGTGTGTCCCTGTGGCAAGCACAGTTGACCTTTATGCTTTTATGCAATTTACAGCTATCTCACCGCCCTCTGCTCCTCTGTGCCAGTATCTATTATAAAGCATGCGAAGGTATGTCCCGCTGTGTTGCTGGAGCAGGTGTGCCATGTTGTGGCCATAGATTATCGGCTCATTTGGCTAAAATGTCACTGTTCAAGTCATTCACATCTGACGGTGAGGGAAAGGGATGGAGAAGGGGAAAGGAAAGCAAATTAGCTCCACCAGGAGGAACCAGAAACAACCATAAATGACATAAATCTTTGTGACTCTGCAACCCAAGACTTTAAATGCATACACGCGTAAAAGTTTACAATTTATAAATCATCCCAAAATGTAACCATCCTTAAATATAATTTCGCTGTGCTCAGCACATTTCCTATGCTACTGCTTTTCTTTTCTTATCTTTCATATTCGGCTCTGATCTGATCCGTACTCTCTTTCTTTTCTTCACTGATTTTACCTCTAACCCTTTTACCTTGAATTTTATTTTGTTTTACTTGTTTCTTGTTAATAATTATGTTTCCACCTTTCTTGTCTTCACTCTTACTTTGTTCCTTCATTAAGTTTCTCGTTCACGTATCATCAGCCACCTCCTTTCTTATCTTCTTTTATGTCCTCTCGACCCCCCCCACCCTTCTCCTTGTTTCCACTTTGTGTATGTAATTATTACTTATTTACCTAATTATTACTTTGTCCTCTTTTTCCCAGAGTGAGGACATTCCCCAAAGATTCAGCCTTACTGGGCAGGGACACCGTTAGAGCGCTGATGTACTACGCCTTGAAGGTCTGGAGCGACATTGCACCACTTAACTTCCACGAAGTGGCGGGAAGTGATGCAGACATTCAAATCGACTTCACTAAAGCCGACCACAATGACGGATATCCCTTTGATGGGCCAGGGGGCACTGTGGCGCATGCTTTTTTCCCTGGAGAGAGGTTCACAGCTGGGGATACACACTTTGATGACGATGAGGCCTGGACCTTCAGATCTCCAGGTGAGGAATATTGCATCCTCTGTACTACACCTCACTGTGTGCGCGTTTGTGTGGTGTCTTTTGATGCCAGCAGCACAGAATTAAATGGACTTTATACTCCACCAGCCTGCCTTATGTAGATTTGAGTAATGCTTTGTTATTTTACTCGTGGCTGCAAACAGGGGCAGATCTAGAGGGGGGGCAAGGGGGCGGACATCTGGCTAAGGCCGCTGTCCATGAGGGGTCACTCATGCATGCTCAGGGGACTCAGGGACATGGAGTCCTCTTGGATTTCACGATCCAAGGCCTTGAGAGTAGAGGCAGCTGTTTGAAGTTGTGGTCAGGAGGTCATCAATGCTTGTGGTGACAGCAACCTGAGAACTGACTGGTGGACACAAAGGCATCAGGGTGAAGTAGGTCTTTGGAGCTGACCATGCTGATGGGTATCATTATTGTGATAGTGACAGTAGGACTTGACACAGGATGTGTTCAGTAGATGGGGGAGAGCTGCTTAATCTGTTGCCAGGTTGTTTCTTGTCACCAGTGCTGTTTGGAAGTTTCACGGATGTGATCTGAAGCTGAAACTTGGAAAAAAGTTGAAGTTAGAGGACCTCTGAATTACTTCTCCGCTATTTGCAGATGATGGGGGTCACACTCAGATGGCTATGAAGATGTAGCTGAGCCGAAAGGCAAAGCTTTCGATTTACCAGTAAAATGGACTCATTCCAATCCTGCTCTATTGTCATGAGCTTTGGGTAATGACCGAAAGAATGAGATCATGAATACAAACAGACAAAATGAATTTCCTCCTTAGAGTGCCCGGGCTCAGTCCTAGAGATAATGTATGGGGTTCAGATATAAGAATAGAGCTCTTCTTCATGAAAAAAGTAGTTGGTGAACCGGCTCTTTTTCAGTATGGTTTCTTGACTTGAGCCAAATTAGTTAATTACTATTGTGTGTTATCATTATCAAGTCTTACCTTAGATATAAAAACGTCCGAGCAGCGTGTTTGGCCTTTTCTAGTGAAACAGCATGACAGGCTAATATAATGGTTTATGCAGTGTTATTCTGAATGATCTGGTCAGATTTCTTTCATCAGTTGTTTTCAAAGAGCTTGATTAATCGCTGAGGGAGATGTGCGAGTCTGAAATGAGGACAGGATGACAGCAGCTCCAAATAGAATTCTATCAGCTCTGCCAATCAGAAATAGATAACGTTATATTAGAAATATCCTTCATTCTTAGACAGCTCTGGAAAACACAGCACAGTGCTTTTGTGTTTTGGAGTCCACCTCTCTGACACTCGCTTGATTTTCATTCATTCACTCCTCTGTGCATTCACTTACTGACAATACAATATCTGTCCCCTCTGCGGGCATCATTATGTACACACCAGCTGCACTTCTCTGTATGTTACAGTTATCGTTATGAATAATGGTATTTTATAGCCTTTGCTTTTTGTGTCTTCACTCTTGTGCAAGTGAAGTTCTTCATGGCTTTAGGGTTAGGTATACGGTTAACAGAAACGTTTTAAAAAATGTAACCACGTGGTCAGTTTCTCTAAACCTCTGCACGCTTGCGTCTTAGCAACAACCTCATTTTTCCCCACTGTCCTTTGCCTCCTTTTTTTCATGGGTGGGAGGGAGGTGGCTGGCTGCTAAGAATGGGGGTGAGGGGCATTATAGGGCCACTCATCCGGATAAAGTGAGTGGATAGAGTGATCTAGTTACACTGAATGCATCATCAGACAGACGCTGTCTCGGTCACACGAATGACAGCATAAATCATTAACTGTTCTTTGCTGTGACTTGCTTACTTTATTCTTTCTTTCATCTGGATGACTGAACTTAGATTGACCTTCCTCTCTCCTCTGCCTAGCACTTGTATTCATGCCTCCTTTTTGAAACGCAGAAGAAAAGTAGAGGATGACGGGACAATACCAAAAGCATTTTGCTAAAATATATCTCGCGAGCAAGTCAAAACAGGAGTGAAGTTAAGCGTGAAGGTTCATGTTTCCCTTTGGAAATAGCATTTTGACAAAACAATTCCGACTCAAGTTTATCTTTCCTAATTGCTGTATAGTTGTAACATCATATGGAGAAGCAGCCATGAGTGAACTCATGTAGAGCTGAGGATTTTTGGAGAATATTGTGCGCCAGTGTTGTTTATTTTGTTTTTTTGACATTCCAGCGTTTAGTTTGATGTTTAGTTTGAGGCCCTGTCGCTTTGTTTTTGTCTGTGGTGTAACTTCAGCCCTGGCAGTAAACAAAACCTGGACATTCACAGACTGGATGTCTTTAGATAAATGCATATTTGCCGCATTCTGAATGTAAAAGTTTTGTCTTGGTCATAGATCAGTATATATGTAGGTATTTTAGAGTTATATGTTCTGATTGTTCCAGCGAAATATTGCCAAAACTCTGTTCTAATTTTCTAAATATGTGTGCTGTCATTAGGTAAGTGTCTGCATTTAGTCTTTGTTCCTGTAGCATTGAAAATAGTACCTAAACAAGACAAGAGCAGTTGTTACTGGAATATGAATCACTGCTGCCTAAAGCCAATAGATGAAGAGATGCCAAAAAGTGATGCATTTTTCCTTCCAGGGGAAACGTTTTAGCAAAGTTTGGCAGACTATACCTACTTGTAACTACACCTCTATGTCACCTAACAGTCCACACTTTGAAAACAGAGCAATTGCTCGATGAAAGATGAATTCAATGACAAAACCTGACATGAGTACATCTTCCAGAGCTGTGAACAAAACTCTTATCATGCAGCTTTTTATCAACCTGTCCGTTGATATTATGAGTGCTTTTGCCACAGTAACTCAGTGAGTGTAGACCTATTAACTGAGAGCGTCTGGGTCATGTGTTCCTAGGCTTCTGCAACGCAGCAGCAGCTTCTGTGCTGCATGTGAACAGCAACAAGACGAACAGCCACGCAGCAAATGAGAGAAACAGATGGCTTTAAAATTTAGTGTTCTGAGATAAGTAGACTCGCAGTCATGCTTTTGGTCACTGTGCAATAAATGCACCAAGGCCTCTATGCCTGTTCTGCTATGGTTGATGCAAATTTGTTAAAAGTTAAATCACATAACTCAAGTTAAAACAAAAATGATCTGAGACTGTAGCCTTAAAATACTGTACCTTCATAATTAGGCTAAGAACATATTTGAATTGATGAACTTTAATGCATAAAATAGGAACAAATTGTTTAGTCATAGTATAGTATAGCATAGTAATAGTATAGTCATTTTAAACAACGACATTCCTTCTCTGCTATATATCAAGACTAAGAAAATTGACATTTTGTTCTTTTGTTATTCTTATGTATACATCATATACATAAGAGTTAAAAAGGATTTACAAACTATATTTATTAATCTTTATAAATCCAGACAACCAATGCATTTGACCTCATGTTTTATATTAAACCTGAAAGCTGGAAGGTGTGTGTGTGTGTTTGAGGACCTGTCTATCCCAGCTGGTGAGCTTGTGATGAGGCCAGGACCGCGTGGCTCTCCCTCTTTTGTTTTGTGCTGTCAGGGCTGTGAACCATATGTCACAGGACAGCAGCTCAATCTGCTCCAGTTAGACCTCCCACCAGGCCGCAGCAGCGGCAGGACAAGCAGATGATGCAGTAGTCATCAGTCCTGAGTGTGTAGTTGAATGTCCGATGAGGGCGCCGGCACCAGCTGCATAGATGTATGCTTGGTTAATGAGAGCATGGCAGGGAAGCAGGGAGGGTCAGAAGTATGACCTTGTCGATATTACTATCATTTTTATGTGTCCCTGTGTCATAATGGGCTACACCTATTGAAGTGTATTCCAGAATACACTACGGTACAGACAATAAAACAAGTAGCTCAACAGCTCACATTTAAGTCATTGCCTTAAATATTTTAAGGAAATTAAGTCATTGCCTTAAAATATTATATATGTATTCAAGTTATGATTTTAACTTGAATATGACTTGGTCAGGCTTCAATGAAATGCTTTAATAGTAAAGGGATCCTTCAGTGTGTAATAAAAAAATGGATAAATTCTGTAATCCACTATACTTTTTAAATGTTTTCAGGGATACCTTTTGCCTCCACCGTGATAAAAACCCCTCAAGGGTGAAATTTGGAAGCAAGTGCACAAAACTTTTTTATCCGTAAAGCACGCACAGACTGCTATTTTTAACGGTTTAAATCTTCTATAGACAAAAACTCTCTTCAAATGTCTTTAATCAGCTCCCCAAAGACAGCTACAGACCTGGTAGAATTCCCTCCTCTTCAGCGTGTTTGAGTGAAGTTCCACTCGCCTCTGGATCTCAATGCTTTGTTTGCCTGCTCTGCACTCTGAGGGTGCCACAGTGACATACTGATGCAGAGGAAGAAAAGTTAATTAAACACTTTTAATTTTTTAAGTCACACTCTACCAGCCTCACCTTGCCACTTTCTCACTACATCCTCCACCAGCGTCATTGATTTGTCTCTGAGGCATTGTTTAGCTGATGTCAGTATCGCTGCTTCTGCGTCTTGTTGTGCATGTAAGACATGAAATGCTAAGTCCTGCACGGCTTAGCCCTTCTCCCGCGAAGCTATCAGATTTCTAAAGGTAAGAAATGAATGTTGGTGCTTCAGCAGATTGAAGAGTTATGTAATTGTCTTTAGAAAAATGAACCTTATCATACAAATCTATTGCTGAATAACTGCTTTTGCTAATTCCCTTCCCCTATCTGCAGGTGTATTGTTCTCAACAGGACCCTAAATTGGGGTCCAACAAGACCATGGTCTAATGTGTATGATGATGCTGAATAATGGATAATTAAGCACCACATTTTAGCAGTTCACCCCTGCTGTGTTATTGATGGTTGTGGCATCCATTAGGAGATTTGAGAGGTGGAATTTCACTAGCAACAAATTAGTGTAGGTCTGAAACTGCTGTTTTTGCTTTGACATGCAGCAGATTGGTCCTGGTAATTATCACTCTGCCAGCAATCTGCTTCTGCAAACTGATTACCCTGACTAAAACAAAAGCATCATTAAGCAGGTGAATTTTTCATGACATTCCATTTTTCTGTGTGCGACTGTGGTGAGTGTGCATCCCTCTGTCTGTTGTTCACATATGTCAATGAGAACATTTCTAGGTGAGAGAAAACTACACTTATAGAAAAGTAAAATAAATTATTTTCAATTTATTGCATTTTTTGTCTTTGACAGGTTAAGATGTATATATAAGGCTGGTAAGGATATCAGAATATGGAATATTACTTGGTTGTTAGTGGCCACATCAAACTAGTTCATAGTGGTAAACTGAGATAAGCTGATATAACTTTTGTTTCACCATGTTGTCACTAATATTAGTCTTTTCCCAGCTTATTATTTATAGGCTTCTAACTGTCAAAAAATAGAAACTGGAAATAGTTTAACCTCAAGATGCCGTGTTAGTCAACCACCACACTACAGGGACCACTGCACAACAAATAATTATTTTCTGAAGCACCAGAGGGGCTAAACGAAGGCATTTTCATCGTACTGGATTAGATTGGACACAATAGCTGCACCTGCCATTTTAGTGGGCCCACACTCCATCGGTTCAACAAGTGTTGTAAGATTTGTATGTCATGAATAAACTTGTAACTGCACACTATATACCAAATGTTTTTTGCTTATATCTTAGGAGAATGTTGTATAATTGAATAACGGAGAAGAAAAACCTGCAGTTGTGAGAGCAACCAACTATTTCTGGAGATGGTCAGGAAGAACAGAGTGGCCAGTTTAATTCTTATTTTCAAATTAAATTTGACTGAGCAAGAAATATCATAACAACATAATAGTAATAACATTTACATTACATAATGCATAATAATCATGCTTGGTACCATACTGTGGTACACAAGGACTTGTTAAGTTACATTCATATTATATATGTAACTTTATACATACATAATGTTTTATTTTTCTTAGGATCAGAGAAGTAGAGTAAGAAAAGGATGTTTGTCAGTTTCAAATTGTACTGGATTTTGTAGTTGTAGTAATAAAAATGATTCACTGGCACTGGGTTCTTTACTAAAAAAAGAAAATCCCTATCAGTAATCAAAATGCATTTAACACAATGGGCCAGTACATAAAACATAACAAATACGCAGAAGTATATGTTGAGTGTACTGTTGCCAAAAACTTATATAATGATAAGCCAGCAGAACATTTTTAGCACAGGAACAGTGGCATCTATATCTGTATAGGTATAGATATAGATATATTGTGGGTCAATGCATTGCTGCAGAGCACTGGTCAGGGCAGGACACTGTTCTTGTGTCTGTATGTTTTGACTCCAGTTGTTCGTTGCTGTTAGCTGAAGGGAGAGTTTGGATGATATTGTCAGAAAAAGGTTGTTAATGTTATTGGATGCAGGCTTCTGGGGCGTGGAGTGCAACATATTTTAAAGAATCGCCATCCCAGATAGCAACTTTGATGTGACCTAAATATGGCCCAGACTCACCACTGTCACGCGGCCCACATCCGGTTTGGAAGGACGGTCCTTAACTGGGTGACATCCAGCAGGCCGACACTTAACCTGGCCTGGATCGGATACGGCCCAGATTCACCTCTGTCATTGCCCACATGGTTTTGAATGCTGGCCCTTAACTGGCTCACATGCGGCATCTGATTTCTAACCTCGTCTGAACCAGATGGAAGCCAGAAAACACCTTACGGCTCACTTCTAGGTTGGAATGACGGTCCTTAACAGGGTGACATCCGGCAGCTAGATGGCAGGCTTAATCTCAGCTGTCCTGAATACCTTACAGATATAAGGTACAGATTTATCCCTTTTCTGACTCAGGCAATAATCTTAATTACCTTTGGTAACATTTGTCATCTGCTGTCACATCAATGTTCCCCCTATTAAAACCCTAATATTTGTGTTAGGGAAGATTTGTGTGTGAGAAAATATAGAAGTGATAATAATAGAACAGTCCCTGCATCAATATTTTTAGGTTTTCATTAATGTTTTGTTAAGTCCAACACATTGGGTTGTTCGGTGCAGCCACAACGGTTCGAGTCTCTTGAGCTCCCCTCCCGCCATCACGGTCTAAAGCAAGTTGCAGCCACCTGTTCAGACAATAAATGAATTTACAGTCAGCCGTCAGCCAGATGTGCCACATCTCAACCAATTTTGTGCCACATGTCGGTGCTATCTGGGATGTTGCTGAAACTTTGGCTAGTAAATTATTAGTTTGCTCTCGTTCTTATCTAGTGTGGCTCAAAGCAAAGAGCAATGTGTCGTGTCACAGTGGACTGACTGTTGGCAGTGGGTCATGATTGTCATTGACAGGCCCGAATGTTTCATAAAGTGTAGTGTATACCCTGCTGGACCTTTCTTTGATTGAAGTTGTTATTGCAAAGAAGGGTCTTTTGGCCTAATTGTATTATTTGAGTGTGTTTAAATTTGTTTGCTTCTTGACTCGTCATGTCATGCGTTGTGTCGAGCCATTCATAATTGTAACAGATCAGGAGATACCTCAGGTCTCCAACATTTCTAACTAGCCCTGTAATAACAAGGTTCAGGTGGATATTGCACCTCAAAAGTGAGCTCACGTTGCTTTCTTTTGACACAGAGCACAACTGGTTGATCCATCCAATTCCGTCTGCCCCTACTCCTCCTCACATGAACTGTAAATATGAAGGCATGGTACATATTGTGAACCCTTGTTTTCTCCTCTCTCTCTCGCTGTCCCCTTGTTCTTTTTGTCGTTCTGCACCATGCGCTCATGTAGATTACAGGCGACATTTGCTGTAAGCTAGAGTTCCTGTCCCGAGCTGAGGCCAACTTAAGGTTAACTGTATGCAAACTTGAGCCTAGTCACCAAGGAACTCTAAGCTAGCTTGGCACGACACGCTAGCTCTCCATATTTCTGCAAATCTAAATCTCCAAGCCCTAGGTTTTGTCTTGCTTCACAGAGCTAGACAAGGAGTTTTGAAGGCTTTTTTTAGCTGAACACAGAGGGAAAGGTGCTTTAATAGCCTGCAGGCTCTTTAGGTGTCTTTCCACACACAGGTTTTGATTGGCAGCCCAGGGACTCTAGCAGTATTACCATAGTTATCTCACTACACCACACGCCTAACAGCACTCAAAGCCTCCTGAGCTGTCTGTCATGCCTCTTAATTTGCACCATAAGCAGATGAGTTGGCAAAGGATAAAATACCTGAACTAGGGTTTGACTGTGTTAGTTTAGGACACAGACCTGAAGCAAAAGGTCACACTTTCATCTCAAAGTCATTCACTAAAATCTTTCATACACAAACTGCAACATAAGCAAGAAGAAGAAGAATCATTTTATTGTCATTGATAAATTTTTACATGTTACAATAAAAGTTGTCTTCTGCATTCCCCCTTGGGGGGAGCAGTGAGCAGCCACAGGCGGCGCCCGGGGAGCTAGCGCTGAGTGTCTCGCTCCGGGACACTCCTGGTATGGGGGGATGGCTGGGAGTCCGAGCTGGGATTTGATCCTGCCACCTCTTGCTTCCCAGTCTGATGCTTCTCCCACTAGCTACCAGGCCGCTAATATGTATATATATATATATATATATATATATATATATATAAATATCATAAATATCATAGTAAGTCTACTATAATCACACAATACCAGTTGTACCCTCTCATGAAGTCCTGGAAAATCTAATCTGAAATGTAATAAGTGTTTACTAACTTTCTTTATCCAGTATATTTACAGGTCTAAATGTATTCTATATACTGTATGGGAATTTGTATATTCAGTTTTAAAAAATACTTATAAATATAATACTGTAAAACACATCCTGACCATTTATATGTTCAACTTCTTTCCACCTTTGGGCAGCACAGAGGCAAAGTGGTTAGCTACAAGGTCTCCAATTCAAATCCAAGCCAACCGTTAGGGCTTATCTGTAGTGAGTTTGCGTGTTTGTCCCGCGCTTGTGTGGATCTTCAGTGTTCTGCCATAATTCAAAGACACCATTGACATTAGCTCCAAGTTGGCTGTTTCCAGCACCACCATGACCCTTCACAGGATAAGCATTAACAGAGAGGTGGAAGTTCTCTACCGTTACATTATCTGTTATCTTTTTTCTCTGGCTACTTCAGACTCCCATGGGATGGATCTGTTTGCAGTTGCAGTCCATGAGTTTGGTCATGCCATCGGCCTGGTCCACACCTCCGCCATGGAGTCCATCATGAGGCCATACTACCAGGGTCCTGTAGGAGACCCTTTGAAATATGACCTACCATATGAAGACAAGGTCCGCGTCTGGCAGCTCTACGGTATGACATGTGTGCGTACGCATGTGTGTGTGTTATGTATGTGTAAGAAGGTAAAAAAAATAAATTGTCTCCATTTGCATCAGAATTTCCAATAATAATTGTGCCTCAAGTGTTAGAACAGACGAAACACACATGAGATTAGTACTTGGGAAAATGCTGTGTGAAAACGAAGTAGTGTGGCCACGTAACTATAAAGGGCACACGGAAATGGAAATAATAGCATGTATGACATTTACTGAAAGTCAGCATTGTTTTTTGTTGTGTTTTAAAGCTGGCTTTTCTGAGCATTACTTGGAAATACAGCTATGTTGCAGCATATACAGACTTAATAACTATTTAATTAACTGTTTATTTGATGCATCACTATAGCAAGTAAGTCTTAAAGATATCTCTGCCTCTTCTCTGCATGTGTGTGTGTGTGTGTGTGTGAACTTAAGGGAACATGCTTTCACCATATCGGCATTCACAGAACTTTCATCTACTCCACTGACCACGACTCGTAAGCATCTGCTGTAATTATGTATGTTTCCCAGAGCAGTGGTGGAAACGTTTGCTGGTGACAGATCAGAAGACTGAAAATACAGAGACCTCCTCAAGGAGGAAGCAGTTAATGAGTTTTGTAGAGCATGGGTATTGACTTGATAAAAAGTTAATTGGGCCTTGTTATGGCATGTGACCTTATCGTAGGGAGCAGTATAAGAGAATAAAATGATTAACATGGAGCGGAGAATGAAGGTACTGGACGTTGGTGAGAGAGTATGATATAAAGAGAGCACAGATAGAAAAGACAAGAACATTACACATAATTTGTATCATGTCATCCTATTGAACAATGTGAGGAATGATGTTGCAAACGATCAGGAATAGAAATAAGAGTCAGATTGATCTAATGAAATCCATTATAGTTATTATTTGACTTCATCCCAGGTGTGAGAGACTCAGTGTCCTACACAAATCATCCAGGCAACCCATCCCAGACGGCCGACCCTCCTGTCCTGCTGGACCTTCCTGAAAATAGATCCACAGTTATGTAAGTAGACAATTAGAATATACTTCATATGTTTAACATGCAGCATAAAGAAGTTGTGTAACTATAGCGTTACAGTGTGTAGTTGTTAGAGGACAGTAAATGTTGTCCAGCCTTCCCTTGCTTGGTAAATGTTGCAACTGCAAAGGTGTGCAGCAATGAGGTGCATTATTAGAAAACTGGATGAAATTTTGGTACCACTCCACAGCTTTGCAGGACACATTATATTAGGATGAGTGCTTCTCTTTGATATGACTTATGGCTTCAGTTGGCAAAGGTACACCTTATATACCCCTCCAAGCTGAAATAAATTATTTAACTGCTCATGACACACAAATAGAGCTATGTACAAGTTTGAGGCATCATTGGAGAAGTTATTATACCATCTCAGCATAGAGGAATGTTTCTCTGTGCATCAGCATTCATTGTATTTTACGTTGCAACTTTTCTCCATTTCCACTAAGAAACAATTTAATGAATACATTCAGGAATAATCAACATTTATAGTAAAAAGAGTTTTGGGAGCTTGATATGAAGTCATGAGGTGTCAACAAAGCAAATTAGCCGCTAGGCTGATGCTGAGCATGGGAGCCTGTCTGTCTAATTAAACAATTCCCTAAAGCAAGTTTAGCAGCTATCAGTTTGTAGTTTCTCAGACTTTCAAGGATAATTTGATTTGAGTATACATACACACACTCAGACAAGCATTCAAAGCACCAAGCTCTAACCTTTCAGTATCCCCCAACAGACTCCAGAATGTTTCAAAAATGTCCTTGTTTCATTCTGAAGGTCCAATTAGTGGATGCCCACACACAACAGGCAACAGTGAGGTAGAACTGAAATGGATGTTGAGTTCAACGGGCAGTGATAGGATATTTAGTCATCTTTAGCTCCTCAGACTCTCACTGGCATCATTTATCAATTTCCGCTGGCTCCTATCGGGTCACGCTGCGTGAAAAAGCTGGATTAGGTCTGACAAGGGCAACAATACTGACCACTAGGCAGCGGTGTAGTGTTAATAGAGCCCTGAATAGAGACCCTTGTTGCTAGTACAAGGCCTGACGGGCTCTCACTCACAGCCCTGTGGTGC
This sequence comes from Microctenopoma steveboyesi, assembly GCA_032359275.1. Taxonomy (NCBI): domain Eukaryota; kingdom Metazoa; phylum Chordata; class Actinopteri; order Anabantiformes; family Anabantidae; genus Microctenopoma; species Microctenopoma steveboyesi. The sequence continues at coordinate 11,866,297 of JAUMHF010000014.1, read as the reverse complement.
TAATGCCTTCATCATTGGCAGGCCGACCACGTCAATGCTTTAAATCACTTATAAACCCCAGGGATAAGTGCAGCGAGAGACCACACTGTGCTAGTGTGATAGCATGTCCTCCTTTGTTTAGCCTCAGTTCACTCATTCATTCACAGGCGTCCGCTTACAGCGGATGATAGGAGAAGCGTGTTGAAAATATGGATGCATCAAAAAGATCAACATATATCTCATTTAAAGCAGACTAATGGAGTTCATAACAAATAGACGTTATATATGTGTAGAATACATTATTTTTAGATGATACGTAGCTCTCTGCTGTGCTTAAAAATATAAAGTCTTATAAATGTCCAGTTTAATAAAACAGTTTCCTTATTCTTTTTTTTTTTTTAATCTTCCCTCCTTCTATTTTCTTCACATCTCTCTCAGGCTGGCGCGAGATGCCCCAGACAGATGTACCAGCCACTTTGATGCAGTGGCCCAGATACGAGGAGAGGCCTTCTTTTTCAAAGGTACAGTGAAAAGGGAGAAATGCAAGTGCAAAGCCGCAGAGATGCGTGGGAACAATAACAAGAAATTAGCTAAATGACTGGAAGTAAGTAAGTAAATTAAGAAACAAGACAGAGGAGAGAAGATGGGGGGGGGGGTGGACCGAACCAACTAAGTGAGTTCTGCTTAGAGACTGCAGTCCAAAAATGACATCAGGCTTTCATGCTTGCCCTCTAGAGGAATGACCCCCACTGACAACAGAAACAGCAAACAGACTCACATACCTTCAGCACCAGGAGTGTGGTGACGTTTAGTAAACATTTTTGAAAATATTCCATTTACTCTTTTTAACTTAGATAAAACAATATTATGACCATTGTGCATTTTATTGTGTTTTTGACACTGTCTGGGATTTATCTAATATGTTTTTCTAAAAATGAATATGAACAGCACTGTACAGACCACATGGCTCAACACTGCTATGAACAAACATATGAAAATACTAGAAGGAAACAATGCAGATTTTTTGATTGAGTATACAGTTGCTGCTTATAGAATTTCAGCACAGACAGCGACAGCCTGAACCATGTTCTCCTTCATTATATTCATTTATCTTTAGGCAAAGCATAAAAAAATATAATCCTTAATCCTCCAGATCCTCTTAACTCCAAACCTTCCTGCCCCTCACAGGGAAGTACTTCTGGCGACTCACTCGAGAGAAGCACTTGGTGTCTCTGCGACCTGCTCAGATCAGTCGCTTCTGGAGGGGTCTCCCAACCAATCTGGACGGCGTGGATGCGGTGTATGAGAGACCCGTGGACCACAAAATAGTCTTTTTTAAAGGTACAGGACCAAAGAACTCTGCACAGTCAACAATATTTGCAATATTCTGATAACTCTGATGCACATGATTTGGTGTATACTTTTAAGTGAAAGTGCATCCAGTGCAATATTGAAAAATAAAAAAGCTAATAAACCACTGACATTTAAAATATGAATCATCTATTCCATAAAGTGGCAGGTTCACACTTTCTCTACAATATTTCTAGCGTGTCCTTTACACACATCTTTCAGGTCTCTCATATTTTTAAATGTGTCATCTGAAGTGTACAGTTTCTGCTGTGTGCACTGCATAAAACATTAACTTGTAAATGTTCTGTCTGCCCTCTGCAGGTCTGACTTATTGGGTATTTAAAGACAATATTGTGGAAGAAGGTTACCCTCGTCCAATCAGTGACTTTGGTCTACCTTCGGACGGAGTGGATGCAGCCTTTGTTTGGCTGCACAACGACAAAACATACTTTTTCAAGGACAATCGCTACTGGCGCTACGATGACCACCTGAGACGAATGGACCTGGGCTACCCTAAGGAGAGTACACTTTGGAAGGGGCTGCCTTCACAACTGGATGATGCCATGAGGTGGTCTGATGGTGAGTAGTCACTTGATGACTCACTACTGTCTGATCTTTCAGCAATAAGTGTTACAAGATTGCAGAAATGGCAGAAATGCTGTCATTTGTTTGATCTGTCAGTCCACCACTGTAGTAAAGACTGAAATATCTCACCAACTACTGAGCGATTTGCCATGGCATTTGCACAAACATTAATGGTTCCCAGAAGCTGGATCCTATCGCCTTCCACCATTTGCTTTAATGCCACCATGAAACTGATGCGCTCGATGTGCTGACTACTGGATGGATTGGGATGGAACTTGGTACAAATATCTTTAGTCGCTCAGGAGAGTCGCAAACTATAGTGATGGGTGAGCGAGCAGTTGTAGGTTTTGGTTCTTATTCTCCTTGTTTTAACCTGTAGGTCATATAGACAGTTTAGATTTAGATAAATGATCTTATCTTATTGTGTGTGTTATTAAGGATTTTATGAAATATACTTCTGGTAACCTCACAACCTCAGCGCAGTCCAAATTGTGCGTACCCACTGAGAACCACTGCTCTATATAATATCTCAAAATATGTGAGTTTACATGACTGATCTGCATCCACTGGAGCCCATTCTGTTAGAAGCTGAATACTTTGTGTTTTAAATATGACGTTAGTTCAACATAAAAAAGAGAAAGCTGAGAAAGGCTCTTGACTAAAGCTGGATGCTGTGGTGCTTTATTTTGTCTTAGTTTAAAAGGACTTCTGTCTCCTTTGTAGCAAACACGTCACTGGAGAAAGTCTATTATTTCACCTGAAGATTTCTCCTACTTTATAGGAGTTTATTTCATTTGATCAGTCCCTGCATGTATCTTGCAACATGTTTACATATATTGTAGCTGCACTATGCAGATTTAATGGGTCAAAATTGTTTTAACCTTTATCTGTTATTTTGATGTAGAACACATGGAAGCATTCTTCCTTACATTCACACAGTCAGACACATTCAAACCTTGGAGCTTGCCCAGTGTAATCGCAGTGAGCAGCTCCACGGTAGCAGCTGAGTGTCAAGGTCACAATGCCTGCTTTCATCAGAGCTTCATAGCTCCAGTCATCCGAGCGCATATACAAGTTCAGGAGTGAAACAGAATTTAGTTTGAGGACATTTCTGCATCATTTCTATGCTGATAGGTTGTGGTTTGTAAGTTTTTAGACTTAGAATGATGATTTTGAAAAATACCCCCAAAATTAGTCTCTGAATCCTGAAATTTGAGAGCACTCACAGTGGGAGTCAGGATGTCCCTAATCTCCCCCTGCAGCGTGTAAATACAAGGGAGCTCTTTCCCTGTCAAGTGTTTAGAGGTCTGTGTTCTGTCTTCTGAGCTTGTAAACTCAGAGGTCTTGCTCCAAGCTCTTTGATATGTGAACGCACATGTGTGTGTGTGTGTGTGTGTGCGTCTGTGAGAGAAAAGGCCAGTCACAAAGCGCCGTCTCTGTTTCACCCCTGGTCGTTATCGCTACAGATCCTGGAAAGGTAAACTTACACGCACAAATGCACTGAGAAAGACCAGGGGGCCTGAGAACTGGAACCACATAAAAGACTGTTCTCTTTTTGTTTCACCAGCTTAGCATGAATAGAGATGTGACAGAGGGGGGGGGATGTGACAGTAAGATGGATAGAGGAGATACAGTGACACCTCATTATGAAAATAGTACAGAAAGACTAGGAGGGATGTGTAAAAGACAGAAAAGGGGAAGACAGACAAGACACCTGAGGGTGAAGACAGGAAATACTACAAAAGAGAAATAAGAGATGTTAGGAAGATGGATGGCTCAACTTGGAGAACTGAAAGACAAATCACAGAGAGACAGGGAAATGTAGTTAAAGCACAGAGAATGACTGCAGGAGAGAAGAGGGTATTAATGTAGCCATAGAGGGTAGTAATGTAGCTATAATTATGATAATAATCATAGCGGGTGACATCAATATGGCACCTCGAAATAGTTTAGCGTTTGGTTATTGCATAAAGAAGGTCTAAATTAAATTTATCTCGGTGTTCTTATCTTTATGAAGCAACTATTTTAACTAATAACATGATAATTGTATTATATGTGTTCATACTGAAGATTTGACAAAGAATTGTAGTTCTTTGCTGTTTGCAAAAAGAAATTAGGCAAAAAAAAGATATGTCAGGAGACTTAAAGAAGATTTATCTTTACTTGTCAGTTAATTTACAGGAAAATCCCTCGAGACCTGATAGCTTCATGAAGTAAATTGAATCATTCTGTCAAGAATATTTTGAAGACGTTTTGTCTCTAGGAAATATTGCACAGTAAATACACTCTTCCTAGACAATAATGAAACCTACTGTAAGATCGAACAAGGCAAACCTGTTCTCAATGGCTTAACTTACTTCTTCAGCATGGACATCATGGATCCATCTTCACTCAAAGAAGAAACAACTCTATTCTCTGGGGTTATTAATCACTAGTGGGTGAGATTTGAAATTTATTCACCAACCTCAGCCCTACAGGCTGAATAGCAATATACTATATAGTATGAAGTATATATGGAAAGTTGTGTACTCCACTGCTTGTTTGTTTGTGTTAAGCTGAGTTTTAGATTGAGCATGAAAGTCTGGGGCAATATTTGGAACATGAGGCTGTTATGGTCAGACCTCGAATCCAAACTACTTGTTGGGCTGAAAGAACACACTGTGTCGCTGAGGTTATTTATATGTCAAGAGGTACAACGTGTGTTTTATGGAGCATCCTGTATTATTGACATTGCACTAATGTTGAGTCTAGATCTCTTAAACTGTGATTGAGTCAAGACCTAGACCAGGGCATACCAAGACTAAGACTTGAGACAGGCAAGACCAAGTCAAGTCCAAGACCGAACCAATACAAGCTCATTTCAAGACCATTGCTGTAATCATAATAATTATATGAGTTGATATTATACAAATCGATGTACATTAAGTTTATGAATATTACAGTATAATTACCAAATGTAATGATTAAATGTATTATTTTATATCATTTAAAATAAAACATCAGTATTTAAAAATCCGACGGTGAATTGTAAAACCAGTGAAAGAAACAAAAACATCCTTTCACCGTGTTAACTAAAATGATTTTTCATGAATTGGTATCAGTTTATATAGGTATCGGAAATTAAGAGTTAAGTTGTAAAAAAGCCAATATCGAACATGCCTAGTTTTTACAATCCAAAAATAATGTTAAATTAAATGGATACTGGTCAGGCGCTGAGACTGCAGGCTGTAGTTTTATACATATTTTGAACAACATGTTATTATTAGGTGTAGGATAGATATCATGGCACTTTTCAAGCAGTTCAAGTCCCCCCCACCCCCACCCCCATACTCACCCCCCAAATCATGGCTATAAGTGCCTGACCCTTGTTATCAAGGCCAAGTCGGAATAGAGATGTAGCACAAGAGCTGCCTCCAAAAAGCAACAAGTTCCCACACATCTATATAGATGTGGCCTTGCAGATACCACTGCCAAGTCATTGTTGCATTGTTTATTTCATTAAGAACATCACTACACAACACAAATAATCTGTGGTTGAGTGTGGGTCCTTGACTGTGAGGAAGCTTTTAGAAAACTGAATGCTGCAATCATTTTCTGTCTTTCTTTTTTTTCTGTCCTGCAAAACATTGGTGAATGCAGGCCCTGATTGTGCGTTTCATCTGTCAGAATAGGATTGTTATATTTCGTAGATTCTGTCAGACAAGCATTCAACGACAAAGTATTTTTCTCCAGGGTTAATGGTGAGCTCCAAGGCCATTAGCAAGGAGAAAATGTTTCAGTTGACTAGATTTCTCAGTTTTTTATCTCCCGCCACTCACATCAGTCCCTAGTTGAGCAAATAAATGAATCGCAATACTCTCACACCTTCATTTCTTTCCTCCTGTTTCTTTCTATAGACAGTTAATGAAGAAAATGAATAGGAATCGTTAGTGTTGACAGCTGTTAGATGGTGGTCACCCCTTTATTACTTTTTTATTTGTAGTTTACTAAAATTTGTAAAAAAAAAAAATTGGAAAAAAATTTAAAACTTTCATTTAGTTTTTTTGGTGACTATTAAATATCATAAATGGACACAATAGAGGTGTGTGAGTAATAATAATATGGTGTTGCTGTGTTATGTGCAGCACACCCATAGAGACCCAATCAAATTACATTATAGTAAAGTATAAATCCTGTTATGTATGTAATTCTGACCTACTTTAGTTATTCATTATTCAGATAAGTGCATATAATATAGTGCATTTTCATTTTACAAAAACAATAACACACATGAATTTACATATATTGGTTTCTGTTATATAACTCTTTACCCTCAACTGATTAAATTTATCTAACCATAAAAATAATGCACCTTCTGTTCAAATAGGCCAATTTAAGCATTGAGCATCAACACCAACCAATCGGTAACAGCAAATTATGACAATTGTAAGAACACATGACAACTGGTAACACTGATGTTTGCCAGCTTAGCTATTATTTTCACATGGAGTGAAAGGAGACTCCCAACCAAACGGCTTATCAGGTTGTTGGTTTTAGTTTTACAAGGCTAGTCTTGTGTCAGCAGACTAAAGGCTCTGTTTGTGTGTAAGCACGCTCTGCAATGTGCAGATTTGAGTCTGTGAAATTGTGTTTCCTCAAGATAGGCAATAGAGCATTATTCTCAAAAAAAGACAGTGTCACTGGAAACACCATCAGGACTAAGATAACTGTTGAACAAGCTGGTGGGGCTGCTCCGAACATCGTGTATTTCTTTTTTTTCTTTTTGCCAAATTCACAAATTTACTCATTTCCATAAAGCACAGGTGGGAAATGATGTGGTGATTTTCCACAATAAATATACCTATAAACACTCACTGATTTAAATCTTTTGTAATCTCTCCCTGTTTGAAATTCTTGCTGCTGTGTCTCAAACAAGTGTACTGTGGGGTAAGGTGCAATTATTACACATATAATAATATAATACATGATTACTTTGCACCCTGAATCACTGATTAATGGCATTAAAGCCCTTGATGTGTTATATATTGTGTGTATGTTATGTATTTAAATTCACAAAATGCACAAACAAACGCGAAACATAGTCGTACATTCTGCTATATATGCTGTACACATATTCTAATACTGTTTCCTCTCTTCACGCAGGCTCGTCCTACTTCTTCAAGGGCAGGGAGTACTGGCGAGTGCCGGGCAGCGACATGGAGGTGGAGGCA
>JAUMHF010000014.1:11782616-11851923 GCA_032359275.1 Microctenopoma steveboyesi | reverse complement strand
AAATTTTAAACTTCTTCCATGAGTTTAAACAAAATTTGGCTGCAACATCATGAGTTTATACTTCATGTCCCGTCTGCAGCTGGAACATAAATCTGAATTATTTGTAGGTCCTGAATGGAGTTCTTGTCAAATGAAATTTACAGGGCTGTAAACTTTTAAGATCGAACAGTGATCTACCCTTCCTCCCATCAGCCTTTCATGTGAATGCGCTGCTAACTGCTGGCTCCATCAGAGGGCCCACTCTCCTCCCAGGGCACTTAGGTGGGAGGCAGGGCCAAATGGCCCCATAGGATTAGTAGCATTGTCAGCCATTGTCAAGGCTAGACCTAGACTCTAACTGCCTCTGTAATCTCTCATCTTGATCTCAATACACAACCAAAGCTGCTGGAAAAGGACCAGTTAGCCTGCTCTTCCATCCCCCAAAGCACTTTGAACATGTTCAACTTGGACTGCAGGAAAGGGAGAGGGGAGTAAATCTACTATGCATTTCAGGTCTATTCATGTATAGCATATAGTGTGTGACGTTTCTTTTTGTAGACAAACTACAAAATCAGGGTTCCCAATGTCTGCTGAAAGAGCATGCGGCACCACCAAGTAAGAGTTCGAGTCAGTGGAACAAATTAAGGACAAACACACTAGGTTTAATATGTTTATGTTTCAATTTATTGTTCAGATATCTTCAACCAATATAACAGAGTCTCTCTCAAATGAAAAATAGAATGAATGATTTAGTGTTACTTTGAGTTTCATTGGCCTCCCTCACTGAAAATTCCCATGAACATATCATAGAAAAAAAGGCACCAAAATCTACACACAAGGCCATAGTTCAGTAGCTGATCTTGGGAGTTCACAACATTGGCTCTCACCTACCCCCTGCCCCCACACGCCCACGATTGTTTAGACCCCACCCTTTCTGGGATGACCAATAAAGTTCAAAGCTCAGAACTGTGGTAGAGACCACTGATATATATTGATGCAGTGTTGGAACACCAGGAAGCAGGACTTCGTCTCAAAACATAAAGTATCCACTAGGAGCTGATAACACGAAGACACAGTCATGCAACACTTCTCAGGTAAGTTCTGTTTCACATGCAATGTGACACTGTTATTACTCATGTTCAAAGAATGAGAAAGAATTTTACTGTAAGGACTTGTTCATTTTGGACTGTTGTAAAAGGATCACCCATACAAAATGTATTTAGGTAGCATCCTATTTGTAGCAGCCACTGAATTGAAATGGACATTGCAATAAATTAGTCACACGCTCTACAGTTACACTACATTTTCCATGTTTATTTGTTGTCTCCTCAGACAAGTTGAATCTGAGCATGCCCTGCTCCCCTCCAGCAGCGGAGCCATACCAGCAGGGCTGCATCAGGATGACCCTGAAGAACGCTGATCTCTGGACGTCCTTCCACAGCATTGGAACAGAGATGATTATAACCAAGCATGGAAGGTAACAACACTGGCACGGCTCAAATTATTTGATCCAGTCATTTTATAAAAACCATTCACTGATTTTGCCTTTTGTTTATTTCTTTCAGGAGAATGTTTCCACACTGCAGCGTCAGTTTATCTGGGCTCCAGCCTTTTGCCAGTTATGTCATCATGATGGATATGGTTCCAGTAGACAGCTTCAAATATAGGGTAAATGCATTTGCAACACTGAGTGGTCACTTTATGCATTTTTGTATTAAGCTCTACTATTTCTAGAAATGTTTGTGTATCTTGTTTTGCTTGTTTTGCAAAAACTAGGGACTAAAACCAACAGATTGCAGTATGCAAAACACATCAGTCTGCACTGAGACATTGGTCTGACTACTCTAGGCCATTCATGACTGCATATCAAAGCCTTTCATTGCTTCCTGTTTGTGCACTCTCGGCTGGATGCCCAATCAATTAGCATCCCTTCACATTCACTGATAGTGAATGAGAAGCAGACAGCCATCCATACATTCAACAGCTCTTACATCAGCTGGCCCATTTGGTCACAGGTACAGCTTTTAGCACACACATGAAAACAAAGAGATCAAAGAAGAGGGAAAGAGACCTATGGAAGGGATAGACTGGGATCTCAGTGGTGAATTTATAGAAACGTTGCCATAAAAGGGAAACAATGAACAGCCATGCACACTGTTACAGTAATGTGTACAAATTGATGTTTTCATCCACTACTACTTTCTAAAGTCATGAAGAGAGACTTTAGGCTCCAGTTATTCAGACATGTCCTTATGTCTCACACTCAACTTCTCACTTCCTTGTTTCTCGGTAGTGGAAGAAGGAGCAATGGGAGGTCGCAGGGAAAGCTGAACCCCAACCCCCATGTCGGACATACATGCACCCGGACTCCCCTGCACCAGGAAGCCACTGGATGAAGCAGTCATTGTCTTTTCTCAAGGTGAAGCTCACAAATAACACCTTGGATCAACACGGCCACGTAAGAAACACCTTCGTATGATTATGTTTATTTTTTACTATTCCCCACTATGTGTTTGCTCAATTTGCTCTTTTTTCTCATCAGATAATTCTGCACTCTATGCATCGCTATTACCCAAGGTTTCATGTCATCCGAGCAGACAGTCCTTACACTGTGCGCTGGGGCCCATTTCAGACTTTCTCCTTCCCAGAGACGGCCTTTACTGCAGTGACTGCCTATCAGAACCCAAAGGTACAAAACTATTAAACAAAATAAGCCCAAAACTATTCTGTTTGATCACTTCGCACATTCTGACACTTTTTTTTATTATTTAAAGATCACTAAATTGAAGATTGACCACAACCCCTTTGCCAAAGGATTCAGGGAAGGGGGCACCCATTCCTACAGTAAAAGGTAGGAATTCCCTATTTAACAAGGATTGGATTTGTTGTATGTAAGATACTTTGCCAGACACCATTAACCATACAGCTGCAATATGATATAATACAACACAACTTCTCCCTCTGGAAGGTTCCCCAGGGAAATTCCGTTTTCTAGCCAGACCTGCGTCTTAAAGAAACACTCTTATATACTAATACTCTTACTTACATTTTTGTTGAACTCCTGTGTTTAAAAGATGACACACAGTTAAAATGTACCTACAACATCCAGTAACGTATAAAAAATCTCATCTACTTTTTCTTAGGTGTCGTTCAAGCAGAAGTCCCCCTGCAAAGAAAGTTGCATTGGATAGGAAACCTCTGTGTTCTCCAGGTGAGATTCTTTAAATTATTGAGTTAGATCATTTTAAAAGTATTTACTTACAGCAAGGTCAAGTTCAGCGCGTGTATTTTATTGAAATCACTATGCAACTAACATTGTATTTCTCTCTTAGACCTGCAGAGGATGCCCTCCACCTCTCAATCAGTGCAGGTAGAAAAGAGTCACGTTTCCACTCAGCCATCTTTGAAAGGGGGTCACCTTTCAGCCTGGGCTCTGGAGCAGGACCCATCTGAGAGTCTGCATGCTGAGCCCCTGGAGCTACAAGAATATGACTACGGCAGTGAAGAACAGATGGTGCCTGCATCTGTGGCATACCAGCCATACAGGTATGATTCAGGGTGATCAGGATGACATAAAAATCAAATAAACATCCAATAAACAAATGGTAGTGTCTATATGAACATCTATGTCCTTCTTTCTCTCTCAAAAGATCTATGGATTACGCCAGATTTCCATTCCCTTCTAGTGACGTAGATGGGACACACAATTTCAGCCATCCTCAAAGTCTTTCACTCGCCACAGCTGAACAGAGTACCCAAAGACATGGCTACCACCACCCTCACCACCACCAGGGCAATGCAGCAGATTGGAGCCAATATCCTCTCTTCTCTTACTCTTGTTGGTGAACTTTGCAGTGGTGTCAATATTGATGGAGGACAAAATCACCGAAGTTTTAGGTGTGTTGTTCTTATGAGCAAACTGTATAAATGTGTATAAAGATGCATGTATTTCCAGGATTTTAAAATAGACAGTATATGGGACTAACCTGGAAGACTGTCTTATTCCTCTAAAATGGAGATTTATATTTTCTCGTCTTTTTTTTTTTTTTTTCTCATCTTGTCATATAGCACACATGCTAATTTTTTGTGAGCTTTCACACTTTCCTGTTGTAAAGTAGATAGACATATGTACGTAGGTGTATTAGATGCATACTATTCTCTTTCCAGTCAGCTGGGAAATAAGTGTGATATTAAATCTGGAGATGATGATGAAAAGATGCCAATATGTACAGTAACAGTCCTTTAGTTTCATGAAAAGCTCTAAAGCTGACAGTTTGAAGATATTAAAGTGTGTATAGGTGCTGAACTAAATATGACAATAAATTGCTTTAAAAACCAATGGATTTATATATGTTTTAACCTTTTCTAATTATTTAGGAACCTACAGGAAAATAACAACGGAATATGCTCTGCTAAGCACATGTGAATATGAGAAACAAAGCGCAATTATTCTTTATACTAATAACATGCTGCTATGGAAACACTGGCTATTTTAATACACAGCACGTAAAACTAGCTAATAAGCACTAATTATAATGTAGATTCCGGTATGATCATAAATTAAAACTAGATAAATAATACACTAGACTGCACTAGATGAAAAGCTAAAGGATAAGTTATTACAAGTCCTGCGTGAGACGGACATGAATGTTGCACCAAATTTATTGGGGTTCATATTCTGGAAACCACGAATCTCTGTACAGTTTCATACTAACACACCAAATGGATGGACTGAACAGTCATTGAGACTATACTGCCAACCTGGCCAAAATATCTGGATAATTGACCCAATCAACCAATAATCGGATGCAGGTACCCAACACATACAACTCTATTTTCCAACAGGCCAAATAAATTCAAGCAAGACTTGGCAAAACTAATATCAAATAAAATGCCGGGTGGAAGAAAACTACGAAGTATCATGGCCCTGCTACTGAACCAGTCATCCACTGTTGCACTATAAGTAACAGTTCAGCTTTTAAAGAGATGAGAAAGATGGAGCACTGAGACGCTGTCCTATAGAGCAGTGAGTCTGACCTGATAAAGTGAAGACAGACAGCTAGCGTGGAATTACCATTATAGTCTGGCATAATTTCCCCAGCAGAAGGCAGAAATGTCTGTGCTGTAAATGTTTTACAAGAGAGAGAGGGAAGCCATATCTGGGACATTTATAAAGCTTCGGGGAGCAGACAGTGCAAAGGAATTTTCAAGAGCATAGACACCGACGTGGTTTTTGTGCAGCACGGTTTTTGAAATATGAAGCATGCATAGAGCCAACTCATGTGTGGTGTCAACCTGAAGAAGAAACGGTGTTAGTTACATATTTTAGATCAGGCATGCTGGCTGTAAGGAAGTTTGAAACGGTGACATTTCGACTAAAGAATGGCTGTTTTAACCTCCAGGTCTTTCTGAGGTAGCCTGAGGTGTCTGGTTTTACCACATAACTTGAATTCTTCTCACATTGCTACAAAATGTATTATAGAACAAAGATGGAGTCAGTTAGTACGATTGACTTATAATGCCAGCACTATTTAGTCATGGCTTTATATAGTCTGCCAACACTTATTTTCTAATTATTGTTAAAATGTAGCCGATTTTCGGGGTAGTTGGAACAACCTGGTAGAAAAGGTCATGACATAACTGACTAGCAGTTCCTAGCATTACGTGTGTGTTTGCCACTATCCATGATCTTACACAGCTCTGCCTAATGTATGGACTTCCTGTTCGCCCTGTTCATCAGGAACACTTACTAACACATAGATAAAAGAGTGGTGTCTCTTGTTGTAAACTTAAACAATGCATTCAGTGTGTGGTGAAGTGCTAATAATTGTTATACACTTAATGATTATTAGTAATTTAATGGTCTTATCTGAATTAAGTCATTCGCTGTGCCGATGCAGTTCTAAGGTAACCATACACCCTGTACAGTGACAATTAAAGCCTATTCTATTCTATTCTATACCTCAGCAGGTTCAGATATCGTGGGTCTTAACATTACTTTATTTGGCAGATGCTTTTGTCCAAAGCGTCTTACAAAGGGAAGATACCTGTCAAGGTACAGAACATGTTGCCATTCCTGGTTACTGGTAGTAAAAATACGTCCACCGCTATCAAAAAAAAACACATTAAAAATAAAAAGCTGACTGATGGAGTCAGTTTTGACGGTAAAATAAAAAGATTTATTTTAAGATTATTTTTGGTTATGTTGATATTTGTAAATTGCAAAGACTTACTGTGCATTTATCTGTGAGAGCCAAATTTTAGCAGCATGTCAGCTGCAATCACAGTTTGCTGAGGGCGATGGTGATAGTGGATGGTTGTAAGACTCGCATTGACTGTGCCTCACATCCATTTAAACACACTAACATATACACTGTGCCCCGAGGACAGGGCTAAGTTTGATTCATTATGGTGATCACCACTGCAGCCACTGCTTCTCACAATTCAGGGGAATACATTGATCGGCTATAATGACAACTTAATCTGGCACAGGACACAAGCATTATGTGAAAAGCTACATACAGAATTCCTGAGTTTGTCGACAGATTTAAACGACAGTTTAAAGATATTAAAGTGTGTATAGGTGCTGAACTAAATATGACAATAAATTGCTTTAAAAACCAATGGATTTATATGTTTTAACTTTTCCTAATTATTTAGGAACCTACAGGGAAATAACGGAATATGCTCTGCTAAGCGCATGTGAATATGAGAAACAAAGCGCAATTATTCTTTATGCTAAGAACATGCTGCTATGGAAATACATCTTAAAAAAGACAACTTGCAACAATTATTTAAAATATTCTCAATATCCACAGTGTTATATATCATATTTGATTTTATGTGGACAGGCAGCTAACTTTAGGTTGTCATGTCCTCCTATTTCAAGAACCTTCTAATGCAGTGCTTTTATGCCTTGTGATGCTTTTATGCATCGTAACTAGTTAGATATTAATAAGAACTGCTGCCCTGAGGAAACAACAGCCTGGCAATAAGGCTGGTGTTTTATCACAGGATAGTAAAATAAGTCAGTATATCAACAGGTAAAAACTAAATGGTAAGTATTTAACTACACTGGTAAAGTATTGGGATATCTCGGTATAGAACTGTCATCTAATGAATTCTTTATGGTTTGGAAACTGCTGAATAAACAGCAGTCCCAGGACATGCCCATCTCAAACACTGCCCTTGAAAAGTTTTCCCACTTTCAATCTGTAGGTCAGCGAATTTTCTTTTATTAGCACTTCATTAAAATTCATTAATTACTTCCTTCCTCCTGGGTGCTGGGGCTGAATCAAAAGTGGAACTGTCAAAAATTAGAGCAAGAACAACTGTTCAGTGCTCCAGATACACAACCTGTGACGCTACACAGCTGCCAACACGTCCACACACAGAAATGACACCAGAGATAACATCACAAATTAAAGAAGTAGACGTAAATTTTATTTACTTGTTCTGTACATAAAGGGTCAATACCAGCACAGGTGTTAACCATGGGAAATATTAACACATGTAAATGGTATAAGAAAAATAAAAGGCACAATTTTCAATTCTTAAGTAAAAGACAGGCTTCCCTAGAATATGAGAATAGAGCACAGTAATACTGTTAATGCCATTAAAAAACAACTCAGAAGCATGAGAAATGCAAGTTCACCTCAAGAAAAGAAATAATCAGGGTGTATTGCTTAATTAGTAGATTTCACGTTTGATGAGGAAAACCCATTCTGATTTGGTTGATCAGACCAGCAGGGCTTCAAATAAGAAACCTTTAAAAAATGACATTAAGCAGCATTTGGCCCAGTAGAACCGTCTTTCAGGCCAAGAGGTCATGCACAGAGGTAACCAGCAGGCATTTTTCCCTTTTTAAAAATTTACCTTAGGTACTTTATTTTAATAACATAACTCATTGGAAGAAAACGGCTTGATTTAATAGATGACTACAAACGGACAAAGAGTGATACAACTAAAAGCTGCACAATATTACTCTCCGTGAACTGGACTGAGCAATGATTTGAAAAGATAGCGGTAGAAGGGAGAGACGGGCGTGAAACAGTTCATTTTTACAGCAGAAATCTAGGGGTTGGCACTGTTTGCACAAAATGTCCAGTCCTGACCTATTACTGAAGAAATATAACTGGCTGCAGCACAGTATGTGTTTGCATAAAGAGAACATTTGTGCACAGACTGAATGTTTAACAAATAAAGCGGATTAGAATTCTAAACTGGCAGGAGAAACACATTAAAAACATGGTTTGAGAGGGAATTGCATGCACTAAAAGTTGCATTTATCTTACTCTCTGTAAAAAGGCATTGATGGGATTTCATTGGCTTGCCAAGATATTTTCCGACCTTACTGATCTACACCTCTAGAAATGGAGCCTATCACACAGTGGAGCTTCTCAGGCCGATGGAAACCCTTCAGTCTGTGTACCCACACCGTGTTTTTAAGTTAGCCTTGCAGTCAGATGCTCAGGGGAAGTGCTGGCCAAGGATACAGCCCTTGCTATTTGACTTTTGAAAACCTTTTTTAAGCTTGGCACGATTATGCAAAATGTTGAAATATATCATCTAGTGCTTGTTGCTGTTGGGCGTAAACCTGCTCATCTCTAAACAATGCCCTGGGTCAGAATAATGTAAAAGACAGAAAGAGGTACCAAGTGGACATGCAAAGTTACCCCTACATTACCCTACATCTTCTCTGTGTCCCAAAAGAAAAAGTGTTGATCACATGGCGCAAATAAAAAGATGGAATCATAAATGACCACATCATGTCTTATTAACAAGAGATAAATACGTTTACTCAGCCAGACTTGCCAAATTGTTGAGTAAGAATGAGATTAAGAGATCTCTTATTGTCACATAACATCCAAGATCCTCCCACGTCCTGAATCCAGTCACTCGTCACATGCACATAAAAGCCCGTCAAACTGAAAGTTTCATGTCTACAAAGTGTGTGTGCACCTGTATGATGTTTAAGGTACGACAGCGGCGATGTTGTTCAGAGAAACAACATTTTATAGGCTGCTTAGCTTCTCACTGTCTCAGTGCTCTCTCAAGTTTATAGGGATATTGCATTTCCCTACTTCGTACAAAAATCCTCACATCAACGAAACAAACACACAGCAAGTCCCCAAGACTGCAAAATTAACAAATATCCTGATAAATCGAAAATAAAAAAACAACGTATTGCAATGTAATGTGGTAATTATCCATTAGGAACACATACACACACTCGCTCGCGCGCACGCACACCCACACACACGCACACACGCACACACACACACACACACACAGATGCCCAGTGATCTGGAAATGACACTAATGCAAATTCCCTGCCCAGCCTGAAACAAAGACATGGAGAAAGGAAGTGGGAGAAGTTGGGTCAGGTCTTAGTTGGGATCTGAAGTCCAAAGCTGTAAACAGTCAGAAAGCCTTGCAACGCTTGGCAACAACAGAGGGGTTGCTATCTTGGTACAGCCCCAAGCAGGCAAGCACGTAACCATGGTGACACTGGCGTAAAAAGGTAGATAGCCAGCAGATTCGGATACAGGTTGATGCTGGCAAAGGCTCCAGTCGAACTCTAAGGTCAGTCACTCTCATCGGGTTTCTGGGGGTCGATGATTTTGACATGAGTGAATGGGAAGAGACCCCTACGTCCATTCACCTCTCCCTCCCACTGACCACTGATGTTCATCCGTGTAACTTTGACTATGTCACCAACCTAAGGACAGAAAGACAGGAGTCTGTGTTACAGCACGTGTTGGAAACAAAATCGTTTAAAATTAAAAAATAGATGAGAAGAACAATGCTAAAACACACAAAGTGACAACCCACGTCCAGTCACCTTTCAAGTATGAACAATGTCTTATGAAAATAAATTGTTAAAAGCTGCAATTATACTTAAAAAGATTTTTAGGAAGAAAGTTGCTAGCACTGATATTACCAAAGTGAAGTCTGCATAACATTTTGAGTGTTTACATTACATCATTAAATGTTTGTGTATTAGACATACAACTTCTAAACACTGAAGCCCAATAATGTCAAATATTTGTACTGTTACGAATGCAAACCCTAATTCTTGCACTCTAAGTAAGTCCTCTTTAATTTGGTACGGTACTTCAATATTTGAAAACTGGAATTAAAGTAAAACAAAATATATCTATCAATGTATTTACAGTGATCACACAGATGTTTGTGGTAAAATTAAGCACATTTGCATCACTCAAAAGCAGCATGTGTAATGATTATGAAAAAGGTAATAAAGTAATATAATAATACGATTTCAAACCTGCCATAATGGGGACATAGCCTGATTTCATTTGTTGGGGACTGTCTGTCTCTGAAGAGAATAAATAATGACTCACAGTTTCTGCTTCTTGAACCCCTGAGGCTCCAAAATAGCCTCAGTACAAAACTATTTCTTTCCTGCAAGCAATGGCCTATTCTAAGCCAAAGACACAGACAGATAAAAGAGACATGATTGGACAAGGTATGGTATGCGTTTGAGTTTTAGACTAGTACATTTATGTGCCACAGGAAGTTCAGCTAGTTTCTGTCTAGTAATTGTTCCTATGGTTTCTGCTAGCTTTATTCATGACACTGAATAATCAATACCGTGGTTATCAAGTTGTCTTAATCAATTCTGGATTTGTTCTGAATTAATCTACTCTCACACTAGTTTGTTGCATCTTAACATATAATATTAAACGATTGGATCACTGATGCTACAGAAAGTGCATCGTCGGGGACGGACAACGATAACATAATTGCAAAACAGACACAGAGGGCTTCGTTGAATACTCCTGTTCTGGATCAAGGATGATAATAAGTGAAGAACACAAGCATGCCAGAAGAGCAGTAACAGCACATATAGAGAATAACTCCATGTAAGTGTGTATGATCCACTTACTCGCCTGACACTACACTGAGATGGTAACTGTAGGAAACAAGAAAAGCCTCTAAGCAACCTGGTTACTTGAGTACATGTAAATGAGGTCAGTGCCAAAAGACAGACCTGAGGCCGTAACATAAAAATTTATTGAACTTCTGTAACCATTCTAAAAAATATGAAGCGAAGTAAACAACCGATGACCATCAAAAGACAAATCAGAGCAACACATCAGTTAAAGTTTAAGGTGCACTTAACCAAGCATATCTAGAGAGTATGTCCACGCCAATGGTTTTATTCTTTAAAAAAATCCCACACAGCCATGTATTGCTCTGGAAGACATCTTAAGATTTAAAACCAATTAAAATACAATGATCACCATGTTTAATAATGTATGATAAACATATTTACACTATGCACATGCTTCTAGATTCTTTCTACAGTCTTGTTTTGTGTATATAGAAGCAATATTAGTATGAGAATCTTCACAGACATAATCAGTATCGGTTTGAATGACTGCTCTACATTCCCAAGCTAAAGCATGTCAAGAGTCCAGGGATAGGCAAGTCCAGTCCTAGAGAGCTGCAGCCCTGCTCGTCTTCCAACCATCCCTGCACTTACAGCTTCTGATTGGCTGAACACGCCCAATACATGTAATAAACAGCTCCTGCTGTTGATCAACAGCTGTAAGTGCAGGAAGGGTAGGAAAACAAGCAGGGCTGCTGCTCTGCGGGGCTGGGCTAGACCCCTGGTCTAGATACAGTTTTCGTAGCAGTGACACTTTGAAGGTGTAACAATGCATCTGAAACTGCTGAAACAGAGGCAACATGACTAATTATAATCTTGCAGTAGCTCTCACCACTGACGCTTTGCATTTTGCTCATATGCTTGAACAAGTTCTAGCATTCTGACACACCAGCATGTATTGCTGGCACATATTTAACAGTGTAATAGCTATACAGATACAATAAAGATTCAAAAGAAACTGTGTGAGATAGTGAATGCAAATGATATGAATTGATTCAAGCAGCAGTCTTTCAGACCAGCTTGTGCCACTTTGTGTTGTGTTTAATAAACTACTGACTAGTAAACCACTGTCATGACTGATACAACATGGTTTACGTGAGATCTTGCAGTGGTAATAATTCCTTTGTGAATTTCCCCAAGTGGATGAATAAAGTATCTATCTATCTATCTAATACATTAGATCAAAAGTGCCTTGAAAGAAGATAAATATAACTGTTATGAGCACATATATATGTCGTGGGTGTATGTGACTATTGTACTTAACTAATTTTGGACTCATCTAAGTGGTATGACTCCACATTCTTCGCCGTACAAGTGCCAATCAAAGTAACTTTCATTTTCTGTTCTCACATTCTTACATTAACCATTTGTGCATTTGCTTAAATTGTTTCTTAAAATGAACAGTACACCATCAGTTTTCATTAAATATGAAGTGGACATGTCCGTTTGACTTAAACAACTCACATCACACTGAATGGGGCCTAGGTTGTCTACTGAGATTATTGCTATTAGTTGTCAATTGTAAAAACGGGCTCAGCAGAAAAAAAGGACCGGGTTAATGTTGTTATCGTGAGCCATCTAACCTTTAAGCATGAAAACCATGCACCAAGTTTGCTCATGCAAAAAAATTATGTACAAGAGTCATAGAAGCAAGAGAATGACTGTGCTGAGCTGTAGTGACCTAGTTACTTCCTACATCCACTGAGAGACTCTAACGCCATTGAAAGATACGCTAATATGACTTTCATGTTCATCTCTCCTTTGGCGTAATCTCTACAGCTCAGTCTACTATCAGAGTGGAGCATTCTGTAGGCCCAGTATATGTAAAGAGCACACCAAGAATTGCATAACATGCTGCAACATGTTACCACTGTCAAAGCAAGCCTGTATTAACCACAGTGCACAGCTGAGAAATGCAACAGCGCTGTGAAACACTGCTGAACAGGTCTCCATCTGTTCGGCAGCTCCCTGACAGAAAATACAAATGTTAAAGACAGGGATACAGTTAAATCCTATATTAAAATACCTCTAAGGCGAGAGCTGTTTTGTCATAGGCGCACGGCACTCGTTTCTGGATGGCCTTCGCCATGACCGGGCCATTCTGCATGGATGGTATAGGATTGATAACTCCAGGCGTGCCAGGGGGCAATGGTGAAGGTGTCGGTGTCTGGGGCTGAGCATAGGCGTGGACAAGGGAATGGGCGGGCTCAGGGATCCCGTAGCTATTCGAGTTGCGAGATCCATGGGAAGGCTGACCGATGTGGGGTGGAGGTCGTACCAGTTTCTCCACGTAGGGCACAGGGATCATCCCGACACGCCCTTCTTTACTTTTGGCACTCCACCACTGCTCCTCCGGCTTCTCCAGGATGATAAGAATCTCCCCTTTCTTGAAGGGAAGGTCCTCTGCATCACTACCAGTGAAGTCAAATAGAGTCCGCACATACTCCACGTTCTCCTCGGTGCCACCCATGGGCGGGATGGGAGCACTCACTGTGCTTGGGTACCTTGGGAACAATAATGAGGCAAAAAACAATTGAGCTTGTTTATTAAAGAAGGCCAAAGAAAAATGTATAAGTACTAGTGGGACACAAACATGGCCCCAACGGTGTTATGTTAAAGCTAATTTTAAAACACTTGCGCAAAGTAGCTTGAGTAAATAAGTACCTGGCAAAAGGCTTATGTCAAAATAGTCCTAATACCCAAGACAGGGAAATGCCACATTTATAATAACTTGTTATGTCACATACAGAAACATTTTGTTACCCAACAAGTTCTACACCCCGTCAGAGTTACAGCTGTCTGAACTTACAAATTACACTGGTTGAAGATAGTTTATTTTTCCAACTGGGTGTACTGGGACACCACTGGACCTTACTAGACCAACTAAACAGTGAACACAAAAGCTTAATCCTTGTATTAATGTATTCATATAATTATGACTTTATATATATTCGTGGGTGTGTAGATCTGCCGGGTCCTACCTGGGTGCTGGCTCTATGAGCGTGGTCGTGTCCAGGTAGTGGATTTTGTAGAACTCCAGGAGAGCGGGGAGGTGCTCAAATTCTTGATCGCCTATCTTAAACCTCTTGCTGGGCAAAGAGTTGATGATATAGTGAGACACTTTGGAGTTTTCCGACACTGACAGCACGTAGTCGCCGGGACAGGTCGACGAGTCTCGCACCAGGAACATGCCATGTCTCTGTCCTTGTAACCTATTCAGTGCCTCCTGTCGTGACACGGGTCCAAAATACCAGGCGGAGCGATCAGACGAATCAAACCGAGCAGTTGACATTTCTGTTCAAAAATAAGTTAGTAACAGTCTACAAATTAGAAAAAGGAAGCAAACTAGACAATAAGTTAAAACGTGCACGCGTGGTCGGAACTGGCCAATCACGGGTAATCGGAGGGTTTTGAAGATGCGGGGCAGGGCATTCGTCGCCCGGTGAGGTTTTTCTGCAAAGACGCTGCAGGCTCCGGAGACCTGTTATTAAAACAACACGGGATAACAACAACCACCTGACGTTTTCAGAGACAGGCTGCGACTGACTTCGTCCAACTTTGGAGCATAATGGGATTCCCGTGTTGACCAGTCAGTGGCTCGGTGATTGTTTGAGCGGCCAAAATAGAAACAAAAAAAAGGAATAAATTAAAACAAATGTTTACGACGACCATAGACGGAGGCCGAAGCAACAAATGATCAATGAAGCTTCCCCTTTTCGTTCCGCCTTCCGAGAAAACACCAGGCTTCTCTTCTTATAATTTATATCCTCCAGTCAGTGTCCGTTATGCGAACGGAAAAGGTGGCCTCAGTTTTTCGTCTGATGAATCCTCATGTCTGCAAAAGGTGGCCAAGTAGCCGCGGGTCGGAAACCAAGTGGTACTTTGTATTTTGATCTCACGATAAGGCACTCGTCATGTAAATGTGGTTTTGAGTCCCCCGCTCTTGAGAGAGAGAGAGAGAGTCGAAGCAGACTTTTGAGGCAGCACAGCAAAAAATGGCGGCCCGCAACACGTCTTCACACAAAAAATGATTTCCCAGCAGCGGCTCGTCTCCTGCGTGTGCACCTCAGGACCCACGACGACTCACTGCAGCTCTCGCGTACATTCCTCTTCGCTCACGAGGGACATCGGTTTAGTGTATATGTTTTACTTTCCCTTATCTCTGCTCGTCCTCCCCTCACCCGAGCCACCAGAAGTGCGAGTACGAGACCGAAAAATGGCGACGGGAGGGCAGGTCCCGCTTTCTATCCGCACGTCACTGACGCCCGGAGGGGAGAGGTGGGGGGGGGAGAGGTAGGCTTGTGACGACGACAGAGGACCGCCCTCCCCGCTTATTGGAGAACGAGGTGTCAATCACGTCTCCACGTGACAGCCAGACGACGCTTAGTATGACAGACGATTAAACAGCGAAAATATGAGCTAATGAGGTCTGTACCGTCACTGTGGTACAGCGTCGTATTAAAAGTAAAAGTGCTGTGTGAGCAGTCTATAATATATTATATGAAATTATATTATAAATGATATTTGTAATATATAAGTAATGATGTAAATCTACAGGTGCACCATATTTCATAAAGTGTGTTGTACTTCTTAATCTGCAAAGTGGGCTAGTAGATTTCATATAGTAGTGTGATACAATATAATGTGGTAGTTATTTGGGTTTTTCAAGTACTATGCACTATAAATAGAAAATGTAGAAGTGTGCAGCCAGTGTGTAGTCTATTATATGTAGTATAGTATATTTGAGCAGTTGCATTTGACCTCTTATGGCCAAACATAACTTCTGGTCTCTGAAGATACTACTCTAAGTCAGACTTTAATTGGATTTCCTGATGATAAATGATAATGATAAATCTCAAAAAAGGTTTATCCAATAGCAACTGGACTTAGTAGGTTTCTTGACAACGTTTCGCCCTTCTATCCAGAGGGCTTTCTCAAGTCAGACTTGTCCAGTTGGACTACTAAGTCCAGTTGCTATTGGATAAACCTTTTTTGAGATAACCATGACCTGGATGACTGAGAACCTTCACAGATATGATAATGATAAATTGCCTTGAAATGTAATGTCCTATAAGTCATAACAGTTAACTCAGATCTTAACAGATGGCTTCTCCTAGAACACAGCTCTAACGATTTCATGGTCATTAGGTTCATAACAGGATTTTAAATAAAATTACAATGTGTCTGTAGCTGTTACTTCATGAGACGCTTATATGGTTGAAATGTGGTTAAAAGTACAGCGTCTTTGCTCAGTCATCAGCTTGTTCATGCCACCAGTACAAAGTTGTTGTTTTGTTTAAATATTTCCCTATTTTTCTTTTCTGTTGTTCTCCAGCCTCCTCTCCATTTCATCTTATAAGTATTGTCTAGCACACAACTGTGACACATCAATTTGGAGCCACCCGACCTACCCAACCCACAAAACAAAATGCTAAGAGAGAGAGAGAGAAGTTAAATGCAGAGGACAGTGGCTGCAGTAAAGAGTAACACTAACAGAAGCATGTTAGAAAACATTCACTGACCATGGCAAGCCATTTGAAGAGCAGGACAATGCTTGTTCATTAATCTGAAATAAAATACATGAAGAGGCCTGATCCTCTGGTTATTCACTTTTCAGTGACCCTGCGTCCTGAGACTGCAGCTCGCACAGAGCAGCTCTCATCACTGCAACACTGTTTGAATTTTAATAGATTTGCACCCACTTGGTCTTAATGGATACTGCTTGCCAATGCCCACATTTCCACAAAGACGCAGTGATGCAACAAATTGGGCAGAAAAAAAGTAAAGAGGGCTTCCTTCTGCTCAGACGTAAAAGATAGTGATGCATATGGGCACAAATGGTTTCACTCCACATTTTCACAAAATACTTGCACCATGTAAAATATTCACAAACAGCAACTAAATTAAATCAATGCATTTTTTTTCTTTTTAAACGACATTATGCTAAGGTGAATTATACCAATGTGTCTTTGTAGGCTCACTGCAGTAGAAACACTACCATCTAGTGGGCACACACAGAGGCCAGAGTCCGTCTTACACTAAACTTTTTCTCATTTTAGATTTTTGCAGTGAGACATATATAAATTCACAGGCGCATGTACTGATTCCTGCTGAAGGGACATGTGGGTCTTATTCTCACCTTACACACTAGCACCGTTATTAGGTGCTGTATTGCTTTTCTAATAAAACTTCCTTGTATCCCCGCTGTAGTAAGGGTCTTCACTATGGGCTGGACTAATACACTGATCGGGAACAACAGTTTTAGTGCTGATGTGTACACAGTTCAGCAGGAGAAAAATAAAATGTTATCTGTGACATATCAGAACATGCAATGCATCTAAGCTTGCTGCACAGCCACAGTCATGTTGCCCATTCTGAACCCTGTCCACCACATTAAAACAACCTGCTTCTTTTAATGCTGTTCTATGTTGATGCTGCTGCATTGTGATGAGTTCAGACCATTAACAGAACAGATGTGAATTGCATCATGTATTTAAGTACTGGAATGTTTTGGGGCTGGTTAACATCTCTGTTCATAAGTCTAACATATGTTAACTATGGTGCATGGAGCATCAAATTCATTAGCAGGAAACCATATGCAAACAACATTACAGATGCAGTACACCTACAGCATACAGTGACACTGGTGCATCTTGTAGATGCATCTGAAGTTGCAGGGAAAATGTAGACATATAATCTTCTTCTGCATAAATAATCATTTTATTACCCACTAAAACTACGTCAGCTTGTTTTAGGGAAACATCTACTGACTTTCGGCCAGTGCTAAATTTGGTTATTTTTACTCCAAATTATGTAAAAAATGACATCATTGCTAAATTACCAAACATACCCACTGAAGGTCCCCCATCAACTTTGCAGGGGGGCCTTCATCTGTCTGCACTCGAGGGTCCCGTTTTCCTCATGGTCCTCTCAAGTTGTGAAGTTTGAATATCGGACTGTTCCCAGACCAACATAACTTATTGTAATGTTATTTATAGCAGTTATCAGAACAGAAGTTGCAAATGTGCATGAGGACCACAAGCAAGCACCCACGTCAGTGTTTTTAAATAACCACTTCCTCTTAGTGTGCACTAAAACATCTACACACTTATCAACTTATTCAGCGTTGTAGAGTCTGGAAACAGGCTTTCTCAGCCATCATTTTCTAGAATGTATTATTTACATTTATCATTGTGACTTATTTTAACACAGCAGAGAGTTAACTCACACTATATGATCTAATGGGACGTACTGTTGAAAGTCAGCAAAGCCTGTGTGCGACAGTGACCATTTTTCTCTTTGCTGCCATTTTCACTTCCTTTATTTCATTCAGATGCTAGAATTATATGAACATTTAAAAAAATGTGGCAATTAAGGGTGGCTAGGTTATCCAAAAAAACTTCATTAGGGAGTTTTGAGGTACTGTATAAATACAGTACTGCAGTTTTCAGTCCCATGCAGCATATGTCACATTATGTTGGCAACCACTACAGAATCTGGCAAGAAGACAAAGACATGGTGAGAAAATATGAAATGCAGCTCGAGTTGGAAAAATAACCTATACCACATAAGCAGAATCGCTCTTAGAAGATATTAAAACAACACGATCAACACATTACATGTCTTTAAACAGGTAACACCTAATGATAAGATGTTTTT
The DNA here is from genome assembly GCA_032359275.1 of Microctenopoma steveboyesi. Taxonomy (NCBI): domain Eukaryota; kingdom Metazoa; phylum Chordata; class Actinopteri; order Anabantiformes; family Anabantidae; genus Microctenopoma; species Microctenopoma steveboyesi. The sequence continues at coordinate 11,833,370 of JAUMHF010000014.1, read as the reverse complement.
ACATCTGTTATCATTAATGACATAACAGTACATTATAAAAAACGTACATATTAATCTCTCTCACTTACTGTATTTCGTGTTCTACTCTACTACACATTATCATGTTACTTGCATGTAATTTGTGCAAATTTACCCCAGACCATCATGCATGGACCACACCTCGGGGCAGTTGCTAATGATGCAACCTCACAGCATGGAAGGAAAAACTGCAAGGACTGCATTATTTTGTTAACTTTATTAGATTTGTGGAGTTAAGACATGAAACTGCTCCATAAAATGTTGAGGAATACAAAAAGTGGACGAGTAATGAGTCATTTCTGCTGTTCTATTGCATGTGCTGTGAGAGGTTTACTTGGATTTTCTGCAGTCATAAAGATTTGAAATACTGAAGTAATCGGCTGCATACAAATTGTTTGGAACATTTTCTATTTAGGTTCTATTTATAATAATCAATTTTGTGACTATGTTTTTTCAGGAGAATTATAAAAAGCTGTGGAAGTTTTGGTCCCGTCACTGCACCGTTCTTTTCAAACGGTCTCTCTGCAAAGCGCGGGTCCGCCTCTGCCTTTCTGCAATGTTTGAGCTGAGACTCTGCTTGAGGGCTGGGAGGACCACACCAGACTGAGAGGGTCCAGACCTAGATAAGAGCCATATGTTAACTTCACTGAAAGGACAAAGAAAGCTTTCTAAGATGAATGACATTCTGAAAAGTATCTTTATTTAGTTAGAAAAGGAAGTAGAAACATTATGGAGATTTGAACATTCTGTTGAATACAGTGGAAATAACCCTAAATCACTAAACACCATAGAGAAATAGAGATGTACATACATTTTGTCTGGTAATGTTTGAAGACCTAGTTTAGGTAACTTCTTTTCTTCTGAATATTTGCTGAAAAGAACAAAAATAAACACTTATCACAATTGTATTATTTTTTTCAAGGCATACTGAATTTGATGATGAAAATGATGAGGTTTATTTTACCGGGTACTATCAGCAAGGTAGGCCTTGGTCATAATGTAGTTTTCTGGCGTGATTTTCTTGCTTAAAACAATATCTCTCAGCAGCGCCTTCACATGTATAAGCTAAGGTAAACAGAGGTGTCATAAAGTATTCAAATATTTCCACTGCATACTGTACAACAGTACAACGGGTTTGGTTACTTACTTCACGAGACTGTAAACTGTTAGCATGGTAGAGCTGCCGGATGATGACTTCACACTCTTGTAGTTTTGGAGCACGTGGTGGATGGGACGGGCTGCTGTGAATTCGTAGAGGCTGTAATGAAGTGATGAGGCCTCCCTTCACCTCTGGGTGATGGTCCTGCCTGGCAGATCCCATAGCTCCACTACCTGCTGCTATGCTTCTCCCCGATAGTAAGTGAGATAACATAAATTAAAATGAAGATACTACGTATATGTAGTGTCAGTCCTTTTTTGACTTGTGAAGTTGAAAAGTACAAATGTCTGTAATTGACTCGTCACGTACTAAAAGGATACCAACTTCATTATTTCTAAATGTGTGTATAATTTGACAAAAGACATCCAAACAAGACTGAAAGTATAAAAACCCACATTTTCTTAATGCCACCTTTGGCATATTGTGTTAGAAATGTATAATCATCTAGCGAGGAACAAAACTGGCTGCAGGCTAAAGTCAATGCATTACAATCATTAGGCCTTTGCATTAAATCAACACCCAAACTTTTGGATGAGAAGAGACAAAAGCTCTTTTGATAAAACACTGGTGAACAACCTGATCAAACGTTTAAATAATAGGATTAGACTTAGAGAAAACTTCACTGGCCATTAACTTTAAGCGTGACATTGAAAACCATTAAATATGTACTATACATGGTGAGCCCCCGTGTCTCTCAAAGAGATCAGGATAATGGATGCATGAAAGGATGGAGCTAGGCTCAAATTCACCTTAATGCCTGGTCCTGGGCAGGTTGCGTGTCCTGTAATGGCTCCTCCAGGTATAGTCCTGAGTGAGCTTCACTCCCCTGAGTAGGTGGTCTAATGCCTTTTCGACTTTGTGTTAGTCCTAAAAAAATAGAACACAGGATATTTTGAAATGGTTAAGCACACTGCTCTAACTGAACAATTAGAAAGCTGACTTTATTCTTTGGGTTTTCTTGGTCTCGAGTTGAGCAAAATCACATAAACTGTGTCAAACAAGAGAATTTGCCAACTGACAGAGGACATTTCTTATTTCTGTATTAGGCCATTGCTGGCATTTTTGCAAAATTGTGGCAAGACTGGGTTTGGAGAAAGTCGAGAGTACATATAGAGTTAGTTAAAAGCATACATTGCCATGTGGTTATTTCACTGACAAACAGTTTGGGAATTGCATTTCACTAAAATGTGTCATATTGATATAACAGCATAAGATAACATCCATAATGCCCATTCAATGGTAGTGCACAGCAGTATGAAATAAAAACAGTAAAGCAGCATTAGGCTATATCTTACCTTTCCTACTTGACTTGGGAGCCTCCATTATCAGCTTATACTGCAACTCTGCAACATCCACATTAAGAAACGCTTAGAGTGTGATATACTGCAGGGATGCTTGCATGAGGTATGATCTTGTAACACAAGCTTGGTGTGTCAACTGGGGCACAGGTGCTGTGATGGAGAGCAGGCTGGTGACTGAGGAGCCTCGCTGTGAGAGAGATGAAGTTATATGGTGCACCATGTGGCCAGTGAACTGACACTGGATCTCTGTGCACCTCCTACCGAGCAGCCATCACAGCCCTGCAGTTGCTATGTAACCATGTGCCTAGACCAAATGCCTCTCCTGTCAGCACATTATCAGGAGACAGACAGGTCTCTGTCATTAACTCAAGTTCATTGCAATGTGCAGGCGCCAAACAGGTCACTCAGTGCACTTGCACAAGTGGAAAATAATGATATGGACCCTTAAACTTAGTAGCAGTATAGTGCAAATGATATTTTGAGCATCTAAATATTTATTAAACTTATTTACTGTTTTCTTCTTAAAAGATAACAATAATTTGTGACAATCCTCCAAAGTTATCATTATTGATACGCTATACATTAAGTTACACAGTGTACGTCTTCAAATTACTGGGAAGAACTGAAGTTTACTCTCTATTATTAAGAGTTTTCGGTTTCTTCACCTTTGATCTCTCGTCTGAGAAAGTCGATCTCTACATGGAGCTTCTCCAGAGTTTCCTTGTGTTGCTGTTGCAGGAAGTGGATGTTCCTCTGCAGGGAGGCGACGCGGGGGTCCGTGTCCTCCCGACAGGACCCCTCTGCATCTCTCCTCACTCCTCTGTCCGCACACTGGACAACGGGTAGCGGCTGCAGCGGGGTCGCAGCTACTCGTCGCGGAGAGCAAGGCTTTCCGAGTCGGCCAACTCTGGTCCAGTGTGGCAAATGGCGCACCGGCGGAAGGTTGTTACTTGACATTGCTTTGGTTTTCTCCGCTAACGAACCATGCCAGCCTTCGCTAGACTACTTTCCACACGAACTCAGTTAGCAACATTAACTACCTGTTTTTAATACCTCCGCATTCCAGTGTGAACTCAGCTGTCCGACCTGTAGAGTAGTTTGCTGGTAAACAGCCCGAGTGTCCTGGATGATTTTGCGTTTGACGTGGTGGGCTTTGCTTGTACGGCGTTGCCATGACAACAGAGGTTCGTAATTTTGCCCTCAGTATAAACTATCAGGTAACCTACCTGTAAGTCCCGCCCCCCGCAGTTCAGAGTGACAGACCCACCCACCAAACACAGGTGGATTAACGTTAAAATGTAACAAGTTCAGATTGTTCGAACCTTTAGATTGTAAAGTTTTGCATAAGCCCTTAAGTCCAGAAAGGCTGCCATCATTTATTGACGGGATTTCCTACTATTCTAACGGAATGAATTATTATTTTTCACAGCTAGTTCAAGTCAAATAAATCCAAAAGGAAAGAGATGGAGACAGCACTAGGATTTGTCCAATATCCCTCAACAGTGTAATAGACTCTTAGGTAACAAAAAATGATATATATATATATATATATATATATATATATAAAATACAGATATTTTTGTGACCTAAGAGTCCATTGAAGCACTTATTTTATATAGATAAATTAACCTGAACCAACCCAAAATGTTAACATGTTCCTTTAAAAAGACTTGCATAATGTAAAATCCCTGATATCCAGTCTAATTGGTCTTAGCAACGGGTTTAATAGGTCAGCAGCAGGACAGAGGCTCTACCTGCCTTTCGAGCCTCACTTATACTATATCCCACAGCTACAGGCACTGACAGGTACTCTGAAACTGTTGGACTTTCAGCTTGTTATACCGAGGTCAAGTTGAGCACACATGATTAAGAAGATTCAAATGGTGTATAAAACCATAAAGTCTGCCATGGTCTTAAAGAACTTGAAGCTTCTGATCAAGTAAAATCAATATGTCAATAACTGAGGTTACACAGTAGCTAAAGAAATTCACTCCTTTTTGAGACAGATTACCTTTCTTTTCCACTTTATTCATGTTGCAACTCTCAAACAGTAAAGGTTGTATCACACATACGGACACTAAGATAGTGTGTTTGTCATAGATGTGACAACATTAAAATGATTAAACAACAGTAAGAGACAATATGGGTAATCAGCAAAAGGCCTAGTCTTTGGAAATGTATAGGTGGTAAATTCCCCCTCTTCATGCCTGCAGCATCGTATATACAATAGCAATAACTTAATTTACAATATTTACAGATAAAGCAGAATTCTGAACGTGAAAACCCAACATTGAAGTATGTTCTAGCAAACATACGAAAACATCATTAGGATGGTCAATAGAAATGATTGTAGGGAACAACAACAAGTCATGTTATCTTTGTAGAGACAGGTTGAAAAGCATGTGATGAACTTAAATTATCATTATTGAATCCAAATTGCCTTTTTAAAGCATTTCCAGTGTCAAGGCAATTATTTTTCTAATTATGTGACTGTTTTTGTTTGATTGTGCAGCATGGTGGGATATGCAGTCACTTCCATGACTCAACAATAAAAAAGTGACACATGCATCAGATTTAGATATATATATATATATATGTAAGTCCTCACTTTCTGCTACCTCTATATAAAGACAGACACCATATATGGACCAACAGAACAGTATGTGTCTAGACAAAGAGCCAGTGGATGAAATTAGGAATGCACTCTTGAACAATCATCACTCACAATATGCTCTTAGCAGAGGAATATGAAAGAAAACCATAGAAAAATGCCCTTTGAAAAAAGGCCCCAAAGCAAATACACAATTTCTATTTAGAGAAATGTCAACTGAGAAAAAAAACCAACATAAAATCTTTCCCATCCTGTGCTGCTGACAGCAACTGCACTCGTTTCATAATCTCAGCATATTTTGTTTAGCCATATCCTAAAACATGCACATATTCACCAACATCCCCAGGAAAATAAAGCTCAGAGGAAAGAAAGTTTTGGACTTATTGGTGGGTTACACTTGTTTAACCTGTAGTGGGATCCAACACAGAGGCAACAACATTCATGAGATCAGCAAGTCAAAATCAAATCAATCTTTTGTTACAGAACAATGGTATTCATCCTGCACAAAACAAATGTCCCAATGTCTATAAATACCTCAAACAACACCACTTCACGCATGCATGCACACAAAACTCTTTGAAAGCAGCCAAAATAGAAGTTGCCCCTTCCTACTGGCCCATAACTCAGGGGTTACAGGGGTCCTGTTAGGATGTATGGCTAGAGTCAATATCAAAAATACAGAAACATGTCAGGTAAAATACACTTTTTCAATAGGCAATCCAAATCATCACAAGATTTCTGTCACCCACTAGCTGAAATAAAACACACATCAATGTAAATTATTTTAGTTTTCAATGTCAAGCCATCGTTCTTCTCCTTTTTCTTTCCATTGAAACATTTCTAAGGTTTCTTAGCTTATTCCAGACATTGGTCAACATTTTCCCATCTAGCATTATCTTTTAACAAGACCTAAAATACAACTGAAACTGCCCTAGAAGCATGGAACGAGCAAATTTGTCTAGGTATCTACCACAAATAGACATGTTCATACAGTACTTCAACAGTGCAAAATATTCTGATATTAACCCCAATATCAACCAAAACGGTAATGATCTTATATTTGCCTTTTCTCTCTCCTGTCAGTCCTACATTCAATTTTTATTACACTTGCTAAACTCCAACGTGATTGAACAAGGAATCTTATGAAGCACTAACAAGCAACATCAGGATCCAAGCTTCTGTATACCTGAAGAATACATCCCAGGCACTGCAGTATCCTTAGCATGATCGAGGTTCAGTCCCTCTTGAAATAAATACTATATTATGATTGTAGCAGTGTAGAGTGTAGAGTGTTTTCTGGAAATGCCTGCTTCAAAAATATATATATATATTTAGATATATTTTTTAGGTTTCAAATGAGGGGTCAATGCCTTCAAAGTGACCAACCAGCGTAGCTAGCTACCGTGAATTTAAAGTAAACACAGGATAAAAACATCTTTTTGTGATTTTGGCCATAGTTTTGGAATAGTGCTCGAGTGAAACTCCAGCCTCAAAATGTAGCTTTATGATATACACACACACACACACACACACTAACACACTTCATCATCAAGCATCAAAAATAATCTAAAGAATTATAACTATAAGACAAACATACATTTGATTAGATTCCCAGACTTCATAAGCACATGTATTTATGTAGGTGTGCAGCAGACTCTGAACTATCCCTCCAGCTATTAATCTTGGTGAAAAGATAACGTTTCGTCTATATCTGTAGCCTAATGAAAATGTGTAGCATATATATCTGCTTTACATTTAAAGAAGCACTGTGTGCAGGTGAGACTACCCGGCAATATTGGCTCCTGCACGTGTTTTGTCTTGATACTATCTTCTTCTTCTTGGTAAAAAATACCTCTTTCAAGGCCAGGAGAAAAGTCCTGTCACATGGACGAAGGCTCAGACATTCTTGCACAGCACAAGTGCTCCAAGTCCAACAGTGGTCCAAATTTAGTGATAGTCACTGCAACTGTCTAGATGTCCAGATGACAGTACTCAGACGCTCAATGAAAACTGAAGTCCTGCGGTTTTCTTGTGAAAGCGAAAGCATTTTTTAGGTGAAAACAAGAGTAATGTGAAGGTTTGGATCATTGTTAATGCGCAAGGTGACTGACAAATGACTGACATCATATCCACACTCCAGGAAGTAGGATTCTCAAACACACAGTCCTGACTGCAAAGCCGTGAGGCGCCGCTCAATGCATTCCTTACCTGCAGATGTAGCAAGGAGATAAAAAAAAACAACAGCGGGCGGTTCAGTCTAACTGGTCATGTCAATGTGATGTTAGCTTGGGTTTCGGGGATAAACTGCCAGATATGCTTACATTTGCTAACACTGAGGATGTCATCCTGTTCAGTGAGCAGCAGAGACAAGCCCTCCATCAGCAGCAGAGCTTTATGGTAGCGCAGGACGGATGCTTCCCCCTGGTGGAACATCTCGTCCAGTGCAGCAGCCTGAACCTGATTCGACATACAGATGTGCCAATTATGTTCGAGTTTGGTCCCATTGAAATATAAATAAATATCAATACAATGCGGCAGCCACATGCCGTGGGCCTCAGTTCCCTGAAAAGTAACAGAAAACGTTATGCTGTCATTCTTCTCCTTGCTTTGCGTGTTACTCTTTTTGGAACAGTTATTTAACAGTCTAATTAGTTTTTAATAGTTTTATTTAATTTTAAATATTTCAGCCACCAAAGAGCAAGCATTTGTTTGTGAAGGGAACACTTGGAGCCAGTGTTTTAGAAGTAAAATCATGTGGAAAATGTTACCATCTAGTACTTCAATTGTTAGAAATGTTGGTTACTTATTTACTTGATGCCCACAGAACCTGAGTGTGACCAGTTCACTAAGAAACGTAGTCTGCTTTTTCCCCTCCGGCTTACCATCTGCACAGTGTGGCTAAACAGCAGCCGCTCAGCCGTGATGGAAGTGATTTGGTCCATTAGCCGGTGCTTCCTGGAAAAGAAGCACTCGAGACGGGTGCTAAGCGTGCGACAGGATGCCACGCTGGACTTGTATAGCTCATTGAGTCTCCTCAAAACTGGACAGAAAAAATAAAACACTGTACTTTAATAAGTTGTCAAGAAACCCACTGTGTAGTTTATGTACAAACCACTTAACCACCTGTACTCTCTCTAATGACATGAAATGGCTCATACCTTGTTTGACTGTAGCGGATGGGTAAAGTTTGCCCTGTTTAACTCGCTCCATGGCTGTATGTAAGGCAGCGGACAAGAGTTCTGCAGCCTTAAGGTAGAGAACCAGCTGCTCTGCATGACTGAAGGCCCGGTTACACACACACACACACACACACACACACACACAGAGGACTTGATTATAGAGTGACAAATGAAACACGAAATGCAAACATTACAACGATGGATTTAAATGGTGAAAGTTGTCTATATGATAAACGTCAAACAGATGTATTAAGAAGGACAAAGCAATGCATCAAAACAGTCATAAAGAACGTTGAATGAAAAATAAACGGTAACATGCACAGCAGCGATGAGCCACAGCCGTCTTTGGCCTTACCTCCACTCTCGGCTCAGCGAGCTTATCTGATCTGCTACCATACTCTGCTGCTCAAAGAAGGAGGGAGGAGAGGGGTCTCCCTGCTCCTCCACAAAGGCAGCACCACGGGCTCCTGCCACCTCCATCAGACAACGGGCAAAATCCAACATGAAACGTAATCTTTGCACAGTGTCTGTATGCTCCTGCTGCACTCCGACACAGAGTAAGGAAGACAGGTAGAGAGAGAAATGATAGAGACACTTCAAGTATCTTCTCTTTTTCTGTTTCCACTCAACATGGATGTGAAATATTGTTAGACTCCATTGTCACAGCTTTTCAGAACTGTGTGGGAAGTCTTCTTCTCACCTCCATCAGCGTCTCCTCGGGCAGCTCAGGAGCCTCGAATGCTACAGGACCACCCATGTTGGCTGTGATAGGATCTGTGAAACTGTAACGAGGACTGGAAGGAGCTTCAAAGCCATCCAGGTAGGTGCCAGTCTGCAGATACCGGCTGGTGAAGGAGCCTACGGGGCTCACTGACGTGAATGAGCCTGGAGGTGTTAGACGGAGACAAAGTCCAGATCATAACACATAAAATCACGCATAAATAACTTCAAATAAATAAACTGAACAAAGAACACAGACTACAATTATGCTGCTTGTGATTTCAGATATTCTGAATTGACATGTATTCAAGTTAATAATCAAGCAGCTGTGCTGATTTTCCTAAGTGCCACTTACCAATGTGAAGACTGTTAGGTAGAGCAGCCATTTAAATTATTACTCCATAATTGGAACTGCTTCTCTTCACAGTTTTGCTTAATTACAGTCTTGGCTTAAAAAATAAAAAAACAGCTTCTCTTTGCTCAGTATTGTTTGATTGTAGTGCATATTACCAAGGTTGCTGTTTAAGTGGAATTTCAGTCCAATTCCCATCAATGTGAATGTGGATACAAACAACTTGCATTTAGCTGTGTCCACACGCGCATGACGTACCTGAATATTTCCTCTGTCTGCAGGTATAAGATGGGGCGCTGCCACTGGGAGGGGAGCCCACAGTGAAAACCACCTGTGCGGGGCTGCTGGAGCCTGGTGCAAGGCCTCCAGCAAAGCCAGGGGGCACTACAGGTCACAAGATATTGTGATTATAAAAAAGTTAAAGAGCAAGAAGAAAAAGATTCCACTTTATTGTCTATTGTCTCCACTAAATTTCTTCTCTGCATTTGACCCATCCCCCCATGGGGGGAGCAGTGAGCAGCCACAGGTGGCACTCTGGGAGCTAGCGCTGCGTAGGCTGGATGACTCAGCTGGGAATCGATCCCGCTGTTCCTGCATCCCAGCCCTCTGGCCTTAACCACTGAGCTACCAGGCTGAAGATAGAGCACCAACAAACATTTTCTGATAACAATAGTTTTTTTCTGAAAACATTCATTTTAACAGGTAGGTAGATTTTTACAGCCTGTGACCTGAATCTAATTCTGTAACGGGACACTCACAGACTGCTCCCTCAAAGGAAAAATCCCGACTGCATACAAACCATTGTAATCTCAGTGAACAGACGTACCTGTTATGTCTATGGCTTTTGCAGAGGTCAGGTTCTCTGTGCTGCCTCGGTCACCCACAGGTCCCCCTGGTCCAAATGCAGCCATCAGCAACATGTCGGACAGACGGCCGGCACTCTGAGACCTATACAAAGAGACGTGAACATGTAAATGAAGAAAGTAATAATAGTTAGATAATAAAATATATAAATATATATTTTCTGTCTGCCCATTTCCCTTTTTGTCCCAACAATCATTCTATTCACTCCGTTAGGTTTATAAAACCTATAGACCATTGTTCATTGTTCGTTTATTTGTATACATCAAAATGAATGAATATGTGAAATGAACAAGTTTTAATATGCAATGTGATTTAACATTTTATAAAAATCTTTACAAGCAAGCAGTGATTTGTAGCCAAGCAATAACTCCTCCATGCACAATATGAGCATGGTGAACAGTAATCTAACCTCCCAAACCCCCTGGAATCATCATTCAGTCTGTGGATGCAGTGAACAGGCTGGTTGAATTGTGCGGGCGCCTGGTATCCCGGCTCTCTGGTCTCCGCTATGGCAGTCCTGCTGCCAGGCGAGCCGATAACCAAACCCTGTTGTGTCAAGAAGGTCACCAGGTTCGGAGAGCTCGGGGGCCTGGGGAATTCAAACGGAGGGATGTTCTGTAGAGAGAGACAAGATGGAGAGCAGAGAGGTAGCAGAGGTTGTTTAAACTCTTTTGTAGTCTTTTTTGTTCTCAAGAGAATTAAACACGGACAGACACACACACACACACACACACGCTGCCTGACCCTGGAAGGGGAGCCCAGGATCGTGGGAAGGGGGTTGCGCTGCATCAGTTCACTCAGTCTGGGGGAAGAGTGCAGGGGGCAAACAGTCATCAGGCCTGCTGAAGGGGCCACCACAGGGTCAGAGTACTGTTTGCGAATCTTGTGTCTGCCGCCGCCACCACCGGCACACTCCAACAGACAAGGAGCACTGTGGAGCCGTGTGCCTAGTCCTGCCCTCTGTGAAAGCGGCTGAGAGGTTGGCTGGGGTTCAGCACACTGAGGAGCTGCAAAGGAAAGCGGGACAGAAAAGGTCTGAACATTTCTGCTCTTATACAGCAAGTGGTATCGTGAAATAAAATGTCAGGGTCCAGAAAACAATGACACTATTGAGATACAGCAGAGATGAACAAGCCTCGTCTAACTGAACCGCTGCCCTGCTGGCATGCATGTCCAGACAGCAAAGACACTGACTCACTGTGAGGCACAGTGGAGACGAGAGCAACAGGTGGCGAGAGTGTTTATGTGCGTGGGTAGTTTCTACAAGCAAGAACATTCAAAACTACTGACTAAGGACCTATTATTTGTATGTGGCACTACCTTGAGGGGAGAGCTGGAAAGGTCTGGCACCTCCCAGGGAAAGTCTGCGGTTGGCGATAACTGCTCCCTGCCCATAGGGTGGTGAAGTCCCGGTCCGAGCAAAGCCAAGAGAGCTTCCACTGCTGCAGCGGTGCACTGGTGCCGAAAGCCTAAGAATGTGAATGTCATGAGCCACTGCAGTTCATTTAAGAAAAGTTACAAGTTTAAATTAACATTTGCAACTGTGGAACTTGTGTATGTGTCCGTGTGTTGCACAGACCGGGGTGAGCTGTCCTGTTTGGTGGAATGAAGGTTATGCTCCATGCGCTGGTAATTCTGGACCTGAGTGGGGACTGGAATGGGCGACGACTGACCATGGTTTCCATAGTTACTTGCCAGGAACTCAATGGGCCTGCCAACGATAGTGACAAGAACACAGTGTGTCGAGGGAAACGGTTAGACAAGAGAGAAGACAGTTAGTGTGTGTCAACACAGACGAGTTTAACCCTTTCCACGTGTAGGGTTTATCAAATATTTTGAAGATGGAATATTCAGTGTTACTTGCAATACTGCCAAAGCTACAGTGTTTGTAATGTGCAAACAAGTTGTAAAGACAAAATGACATAATCAGAGGTGATTAATGGGTATGATTAATTCTTATATTTAAATCCTGAATTCAATAAAAATGTGCATAAGACTTATAAGAAATAATATACTGTAATTACATCTTATTACATTACATCAGTTCTGTAATATGAAATGAATATAATAGTACATTAAGAGTATCACAATAAAATATTGACTTGATGCCGTTACCTGACAGGACTTGGAGAGCCGCCGTAAGATGGTGAGTGAGGTGGTGTTCTGGCTTGGCTACACAGACCAGCAGAGGCCAGGAGAGAACTGCATAGGAAGTTGGGAAGGTAAACATCATCATGACTTTGTTAATTATAAACAATATTACAAAAATGAAAATTATGTTAATTTTAGCAGCTGCATTACGTAACACTGTCACACAACTCCATTAAAACAAACAGTCCTTGCTTCTCACCCGCTGTTCATCAGGCTGTCCTGCAGCACTTTACTCTCACATGTCAGCTCACCTGCTGAAAAAGCAAAGAAACAACGACATGTATGCAAATGCAACATAAAATCCAGTCGTTTTACGGAGCTGGAGCCAAAGGAAGGAGGAGAGCAGCTTTATGCAGGAATCTAATCATAGAATCTTATTCTTACTGGTGAAGTGAGCAGGCACCATGACAAAGTCATCTGTGTCACACGAGGAGGAGTTCTTGCTGCTGCCACCCCCTCCAGATGAGTCCTTGAGGAGAAAACCAGTGGCCTCCTGGGTGGGGGAGGCCAGAGCTTTGGCACGTAACTGTTGAACCTCAGCAAGAGACTGCTGCAGAGACATGGAAACAGAAGGCAACAGATAACCAAATAGAGACGTCAAGGAGGAAATAACAAAACGGTAAGCAGCTTGATTACTCGGGCGCGGACAGAGAAACGAGAAAATAATACAGGTGTAAAAGCGCATACCGGCGGCGAGGCAAGATGAGAGGTGGAGGAGCTGCTACAAGAGCTGGCCGAGGCAGAGCTTGGGAAGCAGGTCATGGTCACAGCGGGAGCTACTACAAAACACAATGCAACAGATTTGTTAAATGACAACTGCTGACTGCAAACAGTAGAACTTATATGTCTGTACAACACAGATAGTCGTTTCAAGCAACAGTTTGAGCTTACTTACTCTTTTTCATGGATGAACTAGCCTCCAGGAAAGCATGAGAGAAAAACTCATCTGCCAGTAACACAAGAGAAATGTAAACAATCGCAGGCATTGCATTCATACATTCAGAAAACGCGCAGCAGCATAAGATACAAATGTTCGTGTATGTACACATTCTTCAGCGTGGATGTTATTTCCTAAAGTAACAAGTCACTAGTCAATAGAAACACTGCATTCATTCTGGGTAATGTGACCTAGATCGTCATCTAAAAATACTATGCTAGCTCAGGTACAGTAGAATGTACTATTTAAGTCATCAGAGTAGGTCTGCATGACATCACACATTCATTTACAGTGCTTTACGCTCACTAACCAAAGTCCATACGGTCCTTGTGGTTGCGCTGCAGCAGACCCAGCAGCAGGTGCCTCAGATGACTCGAAGTCTCTCGGGGGATGCTGCAAACACATAACACCACAATCAGTCAGTGCAAATTAAAAAGAATCCAACGAAAACCTGTTACTGCAGATAAAACGACACTATCATCTGTGCTTTTCATATTTTTCCATCTGTTTTTCCTACAAGAAAACTCTATTAGGTGTAGCTGCCAGTGTTCCTGAAGACAGATCTCACGCAGGCTTTCTTCCACCTCAAACCTCTACAGGTGTTACTCTGCAAGAGAGCAGGTTGGTGGTGGTTTGTCATGTGCAGTGTAGTAACCTGACTGCTCTTTAGCCATTAAACAGCCCAAATGGTGAGAGCATGTCTGGTAGTCAAAGCTGTACTGATAACGGACCTTGATAATGATAAGTAAACACAATTCCATTACATTTGTTGGTACCATAAAACAGAAATATCACTGGAATGCCTTACTTTGGGCTAAGATTCTTGTTTTTCTCATAGAACAGCCGGAGGTCCTGGGGGCTGCTAGCCTAAAGGTGGCAAAGGATCAGATGGAACAGCTGTTATTGTGTATAAATACACACATACAGTAGCATCATTCAGGATACACTTTTTTATCTGTCAAAGCAGCAAGAATAAAGCTTTTCCACGTAGTTTCAGAATAAGATAAGATAGCTTTTTATAAGTTGTTAAATCTTTCCTGGACAATCCTACTTACGTCTCACATGATCTGGAGAGATGCCACCATTATACACATGAATATTAAAAAGTATTGGAATGGAAGCTCATTTTAGGTCTGATATGTGAAAACACAAATGACAATTACATAGTGCTGTTTAAGAAAACATAAGCATGAGGAGAGCAGTGGATACTGGATATGATAACGATTATTTTTCACTGGGGAACACATGCCACCATGGTAAACTTAAATATTATGCAATACAAAAAGCACCAAGTCTATGTTGTTGAACCGAGTCAGTCAGAATACGACAGGTGAATGAATATTTACCTGAAAAGGGGCCTTTCCAGTCAGGCACTGAAACACTATAGTTCCTATACTCCACAAGTCAGCCTTGGCATCATAGTTTTGAGACATAATGACCTCAGGAGCCTATTCAGGAAAAAGAGAGAGATAATTTTTAAATGTCCTGTTCTTTGAAGAACAATTAAGAAGTTGTATTATTTTAGAAACTGCATTTCACCTTTCACATATACTTATAACAAACTGTGCTTACCATGTACATTGGGGAGCCACAGAGTGTAGCTGCCATCATGTTGTTCTGAAGATACCTGGCAAAACCAAAGTCAGCTGCAAAGAGAAGGTGAAGGAGGGTAGGAAGGCAGGGGGTAAAAGATGAGAAAAGGCAAGAGAGGATGAGTTACAAATACAAATTAAGAAGAGAAAAAGAACGTCCCAAAGGATAACTACACTTAGAAAAACACACTCAGCTGCTGAACTGTCAAATTTATTAAACCTACACAGTAGAATAATCAAGCAGCAATGGTAGCGAGGGAGATTTTAACTATGGCTACAGGCAGAGGAGTATAAAGTACACAAATTCAAAACTTAAGTGCAAGTATTTGCCTGGAGGAACACTCAGCTATAAGTAAAAGTGAACATTATCTGATAGAGTTAAAAGCACTACACTTACTTTTGTACAAAAAACTGTGTTTTAAACAATGCCGATTGCATAAATGTAGACGTCTGTTTCAGATTAGATTGACAATATCTCAAATAAAAGTGAGGTAAACATGTGTTTTTTCCTCCACCGTTGGAAAAGGCAGAGCTGATTTTAACTAACCTATAAGGTTAATATAATATTAATAATAATAATTTGAATATTTGCATTTGTATAAAAGTAACTAGTAACTAAAGCTGTTAAAATAAAAGATGTGGAGTAAAAGCACAATGATTTATAGACACTGCAGGTTTAGAAGAAGAGGGGCGGCTGTGATCAGCAGCAGTCGTCTGCCAGTCCTACCGATCTTGATGCAGGTGTTGTTGGAGTGCGACTTGCGTCCTGGTGGGTAGGAGAGCAGAATGTTTTGAGGTTTGAGGTCCCTGTGGATTATTCCTTTGGACTGAAGGACCCTCATGGCCCCCGCAATCTGCTGCAGGAACACTCGAATAGTGTCCTCACTCAGAGTGCCTTTGGCTGGAGGAAAAACAAGGACCATTATTAAAAGGTTAATTAACAAAGCTGTCATGTGATCACAAGTCTAACTCTTGCCGTGTCACATTTGGCTGCAGTGAATTTGAACAAAGGTGGGAACAGCAGGCAGGTATGGAAGCAAACTTTTTCTCCAGACTCTCACATCTATGCAAATCACAATCTAAATTTCACAATATCACCTCTACTTCCTGTAACTTTCCTCATGTGACAGTGTTACAGTGTAGTCCCTCCCCACGCCTGACTTTTATTTAGAGACATGGTACCTGCTGGACCAAGTTTGCAGCTAGAGCTGGACCTCTGTCAGCGAACACACGGTCCACACCTCATAGAAGTGATTCTACTGGGACTTAAGTGCCCTGGAATCTATGAGGTGTGGCAAACCTGGACAGAATTGCTGATGATATGATGTTTGTTGGCATCGGCTTGATTCAAAACGCAACACCCTGTTGTATTTCCTTTTAAATCGTCTCAGCTGAACTGACAAAACAAGTCTTCCTCTTCTACTTCCTGATGTCTAAACTTTCTGTTACTTACTTACAAAGGTCACTCAAGCTCTTTCAACAAGATTTGCTTTATTAGAGAGTTGACGGGCACATTAGAAGTATTCAATAGCAGCTTCGAGCTCTTTTTCAATCTAGAAATCATTAGAGGTTACTAAAAAGTTACGAGATCCCTGTAGATCATTGGTAACATTTTATAGCAATACCAGGATGAAAAACATTTTGAGCAACAACTCTCTGTTTCATCTTATCAAGTAATAAA
The DNA here is from genome assembly GCA_032359275.1 of Microctenopoma steveboyesi. Lineage (NCBI taxonomy): Eukaryota > Metazoa > Chordata > Actinopteri > Anabantiformes > Anabantidae > Microctenopoma > Microctenopoma steveboyesi. The sequence continues at coordinate 11,816,805 of JAUMHF010000014.1, read as the reverse complement.
GATAAAAATTGATATTTTAAACTGAGAAGAACACAATGCCTGCAGTGGGTGAACTGTTGCACTTACAGTGTAAGTAGTCAGCAAGGTCGCCCCCGTTGCAGTACTGGGAATGGAAAGAGAGGTGGACGGGGAAGGAGAGAGAGACAGGAAAGGAAAGAAAGAGGGGGGGGTGAATGACATTAGAAAACACGGGTAGCACAGAGGGTTCACTACATTTAATAAATGTCTGACATCATCCATTCTCTGAAGGGACTAGAAAGTAAAAGATCAGAGGACTGATTTGCTGAAGAGTGATGTGTTTACAGATTCATAAGCTGGTGTTCCTTCCCGGCATTAATATGAATGAGCCTGGGAACGGATGCAGTGCTTTAAGACAGCTCTGACACTGAAAACCTTCCTCTCTAGTCATTTTGTCTTAGAAAGACGGAGGAATCCACAAAACAATAAAAAAAACATAGCAAATGGGCTGAGTTGCAAAAACGCATCTGCTCTTTATTTCAAGATGTTACATCACTATTGTTTCCAGAAGATTGTTTTGTGATGTTCAGGGGACTCTGAACTTCTCCTTTGAATAAGACTAAACACTCAAAGAGCTTGAACGTCATTGTTTTTTATTACATAAACCCTGATATTTATTTATTAGAAGCTTCAATTTGAATAATGATGGATGCCATTTAACTGTTTCTCTTTTCTCTTACTACTTATCTGGAACCAAGGAAAACTACCAACTGCTAGACACGAAAGAGAGAGTGATTAAATAGAAAATAAATCAGACTGTAGAGACATTGCAGGCATTTTTAGATATCGCTGCATTTCATTAGCATTGATTGTCAACACACTGCCTTCTGAGATCCGTTGTTGTGTTGTATCACACATCTACCTCACATCTGAGCTGTAGAAAAATATTATGCATGCATTTCTAAATACTGTGATTATATTGTTACATTGCAGGAACGATCGATGTGCATGAAGCATGTTTTTGAGCATTTAGACAGGAAACACAATGTTAAACATTACTATTAACCTAAGGCCTTCGCTCTTTCCTGGGGACCCTGGAGACCAGGCATACACGCAAAAAAAGTGTTTTAGTCCAGAGGTTAAGTAGTAAGAAGGTTCACAGACATTATTTTTCCTCTGGCTCTTCATCAGGTAATTAGTTAACAGCCACAGCAAAAGCCCTGAAATGTTTGAATGTTGACTGGCGTCCACTCAATCCCACTGATGCCTGAGTGCACACTAATTATAGCTCAGGTCCTGTCAGAGCTGCCTGCAAAAGCAGGGACAATACAGGGCTGAGCAACATCAACATCACAGTGAGCTTACCTCCATTACCAGGTACACTGAGCTGGCAGTTTCCTAAAGAGAGAGGAGATAAGAGGGGGCATAAACAAACATGTCCGGGACAGACAAAGGAGAGAACAGGTGGAATCAGCAGATCATGGAAAGCTGCTGATTCAGATCTGATACATATACACCCTGAAGGGCTGGAGGAAATTAGGAATTAATGATAAGTAACGGTGAAAGAAGAGAAAGATCTTTACAGAGAGTCAGTAACAAAGAGTGTTGAGAAAAATGACAACTAACCACTGTGCTGCATGTAAATTGTGAGACAGATGAAAATTAAATAGTTGACCCTGCTGTCAACAGCGTCATCAGAACAAATAAGCATGTGAGCATGAGAAAGGCAGAAAAGCCTTTGACTCAAAAGAGTCAACACCAGTAGAAAAAAGAAAGTAGAAAAAGCAAAGTAGAAAAAGAAAGTAGAAAAATCTATCTAATTACAATACTAAAGACTTTTCATGTATGTCACATTTAAACTTGTTTTCCTTCCTCTACTCTGCTCTTTTTCATACAACCTGTATGCAGCACGAGTGTATGAAAAAAACTGTGCACACCACCTTGAAAAAGCGCTCTTATCACACCACAACAGATTGCTGCAGTTCTCCCTCCGACTCTTTTCAATTTTGTTCACCAGTCAAAGGACAGACTGTTTATACTTTAGCGGCCTGGTAGCTCAATGGGTTAAGCATCAGACTGGGAAGTAGGAGGTCGCAGGTTCGAATCCCGTCTGACTCCTAATCCATCCCCTACAAGGTGTGTCGCTTTGGATAAAAGCGTCTGCCAAGCAAAGTAAAGTAAAGTAAAGCTGAGTCAGGTCTTCTGAAGCTGGTTGTCTTTAGCATTATTCAAAATAGACAGAGACCAGTCAACAGACCAGCCAGCGACATTCAGAGTCAACCACACAGTCTCCACAAGCTGTGTCACACTGGAGTAAAAAAGGAAAGGGTTAAAAAGTATTTGCTCCTTTCAGGGAAACTTAAATAATTCAGATCATCCAACAAATTGTAATATTATACAAAGATAACCTGAGTAAATATATCATCATTTTAATTGATGATTTCATTGATTGATTCTGGCTTGTGTAGGAAAAGGTAATTAAATGTTAACTAAATGTTAGTGGGTCAAAAAACTGGTTGTGTGGCAACAACTGCAATCAGATGTTTGTGATAACTGATAATAATAAATAAAACCTCCATAACACTGTGGAGTCATCTTTGCAAAGTTATTTTAAATCAGCCACACTGGAGTTTCTTTTAGCATGTTTCTGGTTATGCCACAGCTTCTCAAACAGATGTAAGTCCACACTTAGACTAGTCCATGCCAAAACATTCATTCTGTTTTTCTTTTAACCATTCAGAGGTGGACTTACTGGTGTGTTTTTGGTTCTGGCAGAGCACAGAACTTATCAATCACAGCAAGTCGTCCTGCAGCTGCAAAGCAGCCCCAGGCCATCACACTACCACCATTTTAGACTGCTGTTAAGATGTTCTTTTTATAAAATGCTGTGTTAGTTTTACAAGCGTTAAGTGTTAATAAGGCATAATCAAGAAGTTTTTTTGGCAAATGTGAGATGAACCTTTGAGTTCTTTTGGGTGGTTTTCCCTTGTAACCACTGGACACAATTTCTGCCCAGTCTCTTCCTTATTGTTGGATCATAAACATTGCACACGTGACTTTTTCAGGTCAGGAAGGCCAGGACGTTCTGAACAGCTTTGTACCCATAAATCTCTAAATCATAGTTTTGAAAACTGCATTTTGTATTTGCTCAAGTCATCTTTGTGTAATAATATAATTTATCTGGAAGTTGAGTTGTAGCTGCAAGTGGATTAAGATATGTTTGCCGATCAAAGCAAACATAAAAAAGTACAGCAGTGTAACTTTAGATAACTATTTGTTCACTGTGGTTTACAAATGCAGGCGCTCAACTACTGTTCTTGGGAAAAAATGTTTTGTGGACTAACAAAACTCAAATTGATAAAGTTTAAGTAACTATTTGGGAAGAACACGTAACACAGATCTGGAACAAACAGCAAGGTGAAAACATCATCATCAAGTGTCATCAAAGTAAATTCTCAAAGTGAACGTTGTCAGGCTTGTGAAAAACAACATGCAGCTCACTGGAATGACCTGAAAACCAAGTAATTCCAGAGGGTTTACATATTTCTTTTTGCAACAGATTCCCTGGCTCACAAGGCGATTTCCTTTGAATGAAAATGTTGTTACATGATGGCAGCTCTGCTCAGGATATTTAAATTTCCTCTTACTCCAAACCAGTTGGGAAACAGGAACTTCTGGTTGCGTTACTGACACCAGTGCTAGCCTGTAACAAACTCGACAAAAATACAATATTTCAACACTAATTAAACTTGTTTAAGTTGCTTTGTGTAAGACAATCAAATAAAAAGGTTAAAAGCAGTGAGCACATGCTCTTGCTTCGGGTTTCTTTCTGACATAATTAATGGTAGAATCAGGACCTATGCAGTTTGCTGCTGTGACAACAGACCTGTAATCTTAGAGCCCAGCTTTCTATCCCCAGTGACCAGAGAGCTGCCACTGTCAGTCACTATAAAGATAAGAGAGTGGAGTATTTCTCATAAAGAAAGCAAAGTTGGTTCAACAAGGTGACTGCACTGCAGTGAATACCAGAATGTACACTACTCAAAAAAGTAAGGGAACACTTAATTATCACAGTGTGACACCAAACTAGTTCAACTTCTGGGGTATCCATTTAGCAAGCACAGCAGAATATAAATCTGTTTCATCAGTGCAAGTGACAGTGGCAGCAGGTTAAACGGAGAGGCATAAGCAGGAAAAAAAACCCTCAAAGCCCTCTGACTAATTCTTCTCAGATTTGCATTTGCTAGTTCGGCACCGTGTAGCTGCAAACGGCTTTGCTGTGTTTCCCAGCTCAATCTCAAGAGCATGGCGGAACCTGGCTGTTACACCAGGAGAGCTGGACGGGGGCCATAGAAGGGCAACAACCCAGCAGCAGGATCCGTATCTGTTCCTGTGCAGAGAGGAACAGGAGGAGCACAAGTCCTACAATATGACCTCCAGCAGGCTACTAGTGTGCAGGTATCTGACCAAGATATCAGAAAAAATGACATGAGGGGGAACATGAGTGTCTGATATCCTTGAGTTAACCTGTGCTCGCAGCCCAGTGCCATGCAGCTCCACAGAGAATTGCCAGAGAACATCAGAATTGGCAGCTCTGCCACTGGCTCCCTATTGTGCTCACATGTGACAGGTATGAAAGAGCCTGGAGATGCTAAATTAATCTTACACCGCCTATAACCAGTTTGGTGGTGCGCCACAGTTGGTCCTGGGTGGTGTCCCCTCGGAGGGCTAAGTCAGTGGCGTCCTGACTGCTGTGAGATACCAGGATTAAGTCCTCATAGAGCTTACCAGACCTTACACCGAAGCATTGTGTCTTGGGTTTGTTCAGGTGTGGGACAATGGCCAGCATCATGTGACCAGAGTACAAAGGGAGTTTCTGGATTACGAAGGCACCAATATCACTGACAATGGGCACTTGTGTTCCCCGGACTAAGTCCAAGTAAGCTCCTTTTTAACATTATGCATCGGTGCATCAGACATCACCAAGAACCACCACAGGGGCTCAGTGACGCCCTGATGCAGGTCTGAGAGGAAGACTTTTCCATTTGTAGAACTACAATAATCTTGCAATACAACCGTTTCAAATGCTGCAATTAGTATAATCTGTGCAATCGACATTTATAAACCAGATGGCTATCTGTTAGTCGCGTAAAAGACAAAAGAAACACCTGGGGAGTTACGATATGTATGTTTGTGGGGGTCAGAAGGTCCCACTGTCTAATCTAAGTGGCAGGTGTTACCACTGTGTGAGCCAGACTGGTTACTAGGCTGCAGGCAGGAACACTGACTTGATAGTGAATTTGTATTCATCATGGCAATGCAACATCTTTCTAGTCTGGCAGTGAAGTAGTCCTAACTATACTACTTTACTAGTCTATTCTCTCTGGCGATGTACATGTGCAGGTTGTACAGGAGCATAACACACACTTTGAACCCTAGGCACCTGACTCGTGTCAGTAAAAGGAGGATTAACACTAGGAGAATAGCACAAAATAGTTTAACAACACTACAGGAAAACACTAGAGCTTCCAGAAAACCCTTATCAATAAGATTTCAAGGCTCAAGGCCTTGACTTGCCACAATAGGCCATGTGACTGCAGACAAAATGTAAACAAGAAAAATGATGACTGGGTTAAACGGGACACAAAGATAGAAGCAGAGGAAAACGTAATGATTGCGATGAAACAGAGTGTTTTTTTGAGAACAAACAAATGCAGCAAAGCCTCATTTAACAAGCAGGAAAACAAAACTGTTGAAGCGACGTAAGGCAGAAGTGGGTCATGTGGAACAAGGATCTAACAAGGCATCTGCTACACTCTGTGAGCATAAACTGATGGGAAAACTGTCATAATAAAAGGTGTGATAAATATAAGCGTAAACAGAGGCAGTCAGCCTGGGGTTATCTAGACGCCAGTTGTAGAACCACATACCTGGAAGTCCAGTAACTCAACAATGTTTTCATGTTTCAATTCCTACAGAAATGACAAGAAAAGGCAAAATCATTATTAACTTTATGTCTATTTGTACATGCTTAAATTATATATATATATACATACAAATTTTAACTTCTTTCCTGCATTTCTGGGAAACTTTTACTTTATTATCACATGTTCATGCACAAGGAGACAATCGTGTAGAGATAATCACATCAGAACCATTTAGTAAAATAAAATATGATCTAACTGACACTTCAAATGTCAACATGACATATGTGTTAGCCCTCATTGTGAGTGTTACCATTGCTGGTGTAGACATAGTCAGCGGACCTACGTAGGTATTATTCGTTTGTTCATACACACGCTTTAATGAACTAAATATATACAGTATTTTTATAAACTGCAAACTTCTCCGAGGTTCTGACTTACCTTGAGTATTTTGATCTCTTTCCCCAGCAGTGTCTGGGATTTGGCCAGGTTCTTCTTGTTAATGCATTTTACTGCCACTTCCCAGTCATGTTTCTAGGAAACATCAGATGTAATATAATGTGTCGGATGAAAATAAATCAATGCGCCATGTGCTTCACTTGTTAAATAAAGATCTAGTCATACAGTCAGAAGCCAGAATGATGAAGTTCTACCACATATACAGATGTTGCACTAAGCCACATTTTCGCTAATTAACTGACTGCTTCCATCGTTTATGCTGTAGGTTACCTTAATCTGCATGGAGGTCAATAATCTAATGAAGAAAAAGACCTACATTTATCTTTGCTGTCAAAGATGAATCAAATTTACCATAAAGCCGTTTGGATGTTTACTCTTGCTGTAAGTAGCCTGTAGAATATGTCCCAACATGTTTAGCTGGGGTCTCACTACAGAGCTGTTCAGCACAAACAAAGCATATATGTTGACCTACATTTGAATTAGTGCAGATTACCTGTATTATATGCGTTACATTATTAAGTATTAAACAAGTACTTAAGCATTTTATTTTATGCAATAGGCGTCTTTTATTTCAGGAAACATCCTGTATACGCTTCAAGGCCTCTTAAGGTAGTACAATGAAAATAAATACACCAGATGGATGGTTGAAGACGATTCTTCGCATCTGAAATGCGACCGAATCATCCAGGACCCCGAATCAAGCATTGACACATATATAAATAAGAGACTGAGGCGATACTCACCTCTCGGTTTCTGCCTTTAAACACGACAGCAAATGCGCCATGTCCGATCAGGTCCTTCCGACTGAATTCAAATTTGCCCACCGTCTCCATATTGTCGTAAAGTCTGATTTTATGCTACTATGACCTGGACAAATGACCAGGAGGCCTCGGGTCGTCCTTTTTGTTGTCGAGTGCTCCTTTCTCCTCCGTCAAGTAGCAGCAGCAGCAGGGATGTTCAACCCCTCTTTCACTCGCCACGGGCTGCCTTCCTGACAACAAACTCTCCCCCTCTCTCATGTTCGCATGGGTTATGGAGTCCCACTCCTAAAGAAGCTGTGAGCCGATTTCCATCTCTTACAGTGCGGCCAACGCGAAGTTAAGCGAACTTGCCTAACGCGAATCGGAGTGTTGTTTTCGCAGCTGTTTCGGACGCGCCACCTTAAACTGCTCGCTGCGTTTTGTTTATATACAATAGGTCCTCAACTCAGTCGTCTGAAGCGTTTACACGACGAAAAAACGCTGGTTGTAGACTAAGCAGCTGTTAGCAACGTTCACTAAGCAGCAAAGTCTGTGAATGTTCCCCGTTATAACTTGCAAATACGGGCTGACTCGACGAAAGTCACAGCGTTGATACTCCAAACAAAGCAGACTCCAGCCTCTCCGACACGCGCATGCGCGAGGCAATTACAGCTGGAGCTTTGACGTCAGCGGACCGCGAGCCACAGCAGACGCTCTCTTCGGACCACTACGAAATGCAAAGACCGTCGGATCACGTGACAGACGAAGACAGCCGAAGGAAGCAGGTGTGGCGCTCGAACAGGCGGCCCGTCAGTGTGCCCCCTGTAATATCCCACTAGGAAAGTTTTACACCACTAACCAGCAGCTGCCCTGCAGCCTAACTGTCAAAATTCAGTCCCAAGACAAACAGAAACCGTATTTTTAGGGGGTGCATTTTGTGGCGGCCTACTTTACCATTAACCGATTCCCCCCAAAGAAATAATGAATTTGTAGCACCAATAGTGACTGTAGTCTGTAGGCCCAACGATCTTGATTACACTATCGTAACAATGGTGTGTTTCATGTTTTGTTCGCTTTGTGTTTTTAAAGCAATTTAATGCATCAGGGGTGAAATTTCTTCCACCATTTCTTCTTGTTTCGACAGGTGTACCTAATGAGGACGATAACCGAACACCTGTTTTTGTTTGTTTATGGTTATGTCATTGCAGGGTGCCTTTCGCAATTGCCTGCAGTAAAAAGGAGAGTAAAAGTGGTCAGTGCGTGTTGAGTACAGGAAAGGAGTATTTTTTTTTTACCGCAATACAGTATTCCGTATCTTTGTTTGGATATCAGACGCATAAAACTTTGCTAAACCAATAATATAGTATATAATATAATATATTTAATTTAAAAGTGCAATACACCATTAAAGTTGGCTACCTGTGAATAGTTTATACTAAAACCTTGCACGAAGCTCCAGACCTAATGCTAGCTTGGCTAATGCTTAAAGAAGACGGCTAGCTACCTTCGTCAAGTCACGTGATCGTGCATTTTGTACGTCGTAGCGGTCTTTGCAGCGTGACGGTCCCCCGCGACCACAGTGTCCACAGCATGTGCGTAAATGTTCAAGAGTGTGTGTAGGCGTTTAGTAATAAGAAGGAAAGATGGATAAATATGGCTCAGTTGCCGAGAGGAAACAAGTGTAACAGGAGGCACTGGAGAATATTCATCCTGGAATATTCATTACACGACGGGTGGTGATAAAGCAGTATTCGTCTACTGTAGCTGAATCAACGCAAGAGGTTTGGGCTTGATCGCTTACTGCTGTTTCCATATAGTAGGTTCACATTGTTTTCTTAACACAAACACTGAGTAAATGCAAGAGCACTTTATTATATTTAAGTGAATATAATACATAGCCTAACATGCAATTATGAAAGAAAAAGATATGTATAATAATTTTTAATTAAGCGTAAATAATATCATATATAACTACAGTTTTAGCCAACTTAAATAAATTGACCTTGCCAACAATGGAAAAAAGCACTAAAATCATCATCAACATGATTATGGGCAAAAATAAACATTACAAACAAGTGAAGATGGGAAGGACACAAAATGAGACTATAAAGTGATAACACAATGAAACTCACAGCTAAAGAGAAAGAGATCTATGTGTTTTTGGGCCAAATGACAAGGGAAGACTGTTTAAAGTTTAAATAGAGGAAACTAACAGCAAGGAAAGGTTGAGCTGATGAGAATAGTGGAAAACTGGACAAAGATAATAACAGATATGGGACAGCTGCAAAGGGAAAAACAACAAAGAAATTGACAATAATGCGTAGAAAGAAAATTACAGATCTAAGAGAGATTTAATGAGGAATCCATGGCCAAGACTTACTGTACATTATACATAAAACATATCCAAGTTTTTCTAGTAACCTTAATTTACTTCTATGTCTGACATTAACTGCGTGGTGTGATTACCATTTTATCTACTTTTAGTTCTTCTGAGCAGGCAGCTTTTCAGGGGCTCTTTTTATACCAGATGTCATGTAGATGAACATTAAATGGTGACAATAAGCTAAGAAGGTAGAGGAGAAGAAAGGGACTGTGATGTGCAGGGGTCCAGGCCTACAGGAACAATAGTGAAGTTTAGTCCATCTACTCATTATTCTACTGCTTTTCCTGTCTCTGCAGTGATTGGGCAGGTGGCAGGTTGCATGATGGACAGGTCACAAAACGGTTGCACAGCTGATATATAGACACACAGACAAACATTCACACACATTAGAGAGTCAGAGCCAGTTATCCTAGCTGCAGGTCTTTGGATGGTGGTAACCACTACATCATTAGTTATTTTCTGTGTTTTGTTACTAGTCTTACTGCCTCCCTTAAGGTAAATAAATCATTATATCAAGGCACCTGTTTTTACATTATTCCTCTTTTTCCTCCTGTATACTGATCTTTACAGTTGACATACTTCAGGAGCTTTAACATCTCCAGGAGTGAATGATTTGATTGAGTACAAATTATTTGAATTTATTAGTTAAATTAAATCAAAGCCTGCAGTGATTTATTAATTTAACAACTATAAAAACAACTTAAACAACCATTGTCAGCTGTTAAGTGCATATTCTGTCATTTTGTAAAACAAACTTTAGCAAACATATCTTTGTATGAATATTGTGTAATATTTTAAATATTAGTAATAGTAGTAATAAAATACGTAATAAAATGGGATCAATGAATATTTTTTACACACTTTCTGTCCAACATGCCAGTAGGGGGTGGTAGAGGGCTGCAAAAGAGGGCATGTCTGTGTTTCGAAGTTTCAAGCAGTCCTATAAATGCATAAAAGAAAAGTAATCATCTTAAGGTATTTTTGTCATTTCTGTTACTTCACCCAGTTATTATTAGTTTTCCTACAGCACAAGCTGATGTGACAGTATTCTTCAGGAAAGTTTATGTCACAAATTATGCCTGAAAACATAGCCAGACATTATTAAAACATCTTTTATGCGCATTGTAAAATATCAGTGAAATATCAAGGGGGATGTGATTCCAGGAATTTCATTTTCAGATATTTTGGTCCTCAGTGAAAGGTCCACTATTGCCCTACAAGCCATTATTAGTCTGGCTGGCAATTAATCAGCAAAAAGCTGCTCTACTTATTTCCGTTTGCTTGTTTTAACACTACCGCTCTTCAGACTGATTCACTGTGTCAGAAAGTTAGACTGCACAGGACAGCTGGTGTGTTTTGCTGTGAGCAACCCACCAGCCACCATTACAGGTGTCCACTCTGCAGGAGTTTGCTTTGGTTTTGAATATTTTAGCTGCTCAGTGGTTTCTGCGTGATGATTGATTGGTTCTTCCCGGACCACATTAAATCTCTGCTGGTGACAGTTGGTGCAAAGGCCTTCAGGTGTTCACTCTGGATAGATGAGAGACTCCATAGCCAGCAGTGTCCTAATAAACGGCACTTGCAAACTGCATGCAAACCAAATGTTGCCTGGTAAATTCAGTTTACCTCTTACTGTAAACCAGTATTTTTCTTGTTTGGTATAAATCATGTTTATCCAGAGAGATGTGGCATTTTGCCGAGCTCATCACTTCATCCTTACATAAAGCCTTATTTTACTCACTTGGTGAAGTTGCACAGCTGAATGGTAGCCAACTTTTTATGTAGATGGATAGCTACGAATCTTGCCATGAAGGTCATCGCTTCTTCAAACCCATCTCCGAGCTCAGATGAACTTTTAAGACTTGATCAGCATAATAGTTTTGTCTGCGTAGTGCATTGCTAAGCTCAAGCTTGTGATCCTCGCCAATAGGTCATGCCAGATAATTAAACTGAGAAGCTGAGGGAAATTCAATACGCTCTATTACAACTGAGTGAGCCTTGGTCCCAGGGGATATGTTGGTATTCATAAACTGGATGTAAAGCTTTTTGAAATCATCAACTGGAAACACAAGTCGTTAAATGTGTCAGTGTTGACTTGTATGATCCCACGTTTTAAATTAATAAAATATCACAGAGGCTGCATGAAGGGACATGCTGATAAATGTTTTAAACCAAAGCAGATAAAACTAATAATCTCTCTTCACAATCATTAGCTTACCGGAGTCTAACAGGTGGCTCTTTATTTCAGTATCAAGAATGGAGTCAGGGATACGGTCAGTTTCAATAGAATTTTTAGGCCCTTTCATCTTGCTACAAATATGAAAGGAACAGGAAATGAAATGCTCATCACGCTCATTTTAATTCTATGTACCAGTTTCACAATAACAGCCTGCAAAGTGTTTAATAGAAATCTAGATATATAACAAATTAAAATCGCTGCCAGTTCATTTGTTCACAAATGTAGCAGCTGGTGTCTACATCATGCACACGTCCAAGTTGTTTACATTCAGAGCAACACACCTTGTTTGCCTTGCATGCATTTTAGAGTCACGTTCGACTTGTTAGTTATTGGGTGTGAGGTTTAGAAAGCGTAAAGGCGCCACTGTTTTATCTCAACTGGAAGGGCCTTTTACCGCCATTGCCTGATAAAATGTGTCAGTTTGCTCACCAGACTGATGGCCAGATAGATCAAGATTGTCTATGTGACTCACTTAGGCAATATTAACCGGAACGTCCTGTCTGTTTGTTATTGAGCAAAACGAACACGTTCATCTATGGCTTCATGCACTGCATTTTGCACATGTGCATATAAATACATACAATACAGCCTCCATTCTGTAACTTGTGATTGTGACTTTGTCACACCAGATGTCAAGAGTGCACACAGCTCAAACTGAGACCAAGTAGAAGTGATCCCATCCTTCCTGCCGGACTCCCTGGCTTGTGCCCTGGGTTGTGTGGGTAAAAATTCAATATGACCTTTTGTGGAATGACGGCATCAAGCTGCCAGAACCCAGTTTGACAAGTCTGGCAAATGACTCTCTCACCATGCACGCTTGAATCAGGTCCTTGTGTGGACCCTCCCCTCATTCCCACTGCCATGCATCAACTACAGGCTGTACTGCTGACAACACCACTCCTTCACAGCGCAGTGACTTTGGAAACGTACTTTGTTGGACATACATGGACATGCACAACAGGATACACACTGTTTGACAGAGACTCCACAGGTCAGATTTCCTGAATAGCCTGTTTAATTGCCCTTTGGGTTAGTGTGCTGAGTGCTGTTATATCTGGGTTTAAAAGTCCTAATTTTCATGTAATCCTGTGTGGCTAGGAATATTTGTGTTAGACAGCAGTGACAATCAACACCAACTCAGGTTGTGATGTGTTAATTAAACGTAGCAAATGTGGAGCCACTGATAACATTTAAAAAAAACAACAACATAAACTTTGAATAGCAAAGGTTTATAAAAAAAAACAACACAATTTACATAATACTCATTACACGTCCCTGATTAAATACCTTCATCAATTATACAGTTAAGTTTATTTTTTAAAATTAAGTTTGGTAGCCGCTCAAAAAGGAAAAGTGACGCGGCCCGCTGCGCTCACCCCCTGGGAGCAGGCGCTCTCCTGATGACCGCCGAGCCACACCAGTTAATTAACACCACTCAAGTGTGTCAAGAGGTGGAGGGAAAAATTGCTGCTCTTAGTGGTGTCACAATATGGCCTGTAAGACGCGAGGGGGATGCTGGGCGAATAACAATGAATTCTATGTCGACAAACATGATTAGAAATTACAAGAATAGTTCTAGCTGCCGACTATGTGTCAATTTTGATCCATGTGGCAGATTTCATGTATTATATTTTCTTGAAACAACGTGGGCATGTATTTACTGAATACAACCCTCTGCCAGCAGATCTGCTCACAGAGCCACTCAGTGTGAGTGCGAGGCACGATTGACGTGATGTCGTTTGCATTCCCGATGAACAGCAGTGACCAGTACAAGAGAAAACATTGCTTAAAAACACTGGCGAGATGGGCAGTTAGAGTCCGCAAGCTGTCACGTTCCCTTCATCTGTCTTCAAGCCTAGGCCCCTTTTCAGTGACACTAAATAATTACACACTCTGTCCACATAGACTCAAGACATTTAAATATGCAGTTAGCCAGAAAAATCATTCAGATTCTTTTATTTTTCTACAAAAATATTTTACATTAGAAAACACAGCTTGAAATATACACAGTTCACTTGGTTTTGCAGTAACCACGGAACATCTCAACTCCGATATATCTGTGTCTATATTTAAAATGTAGGTAAATATATCAGCAAGAATAATTCTGGTTGCTATCTTGTGAGGTCTGCTAAGGACATCACCAGCAGGAGCTTGGATTGACGAAAGAAAAGAAAAGGCTCCATTAACTATCAAAGCAATATGGAATCACAATCTATCCATATTTATTACAAAAAATACAACAAAAACCAACAATCCCTCCAGTAATGGCAGAGAATGCTTCTGTGCCAGAGGTGAAGATGATGAATTCGTGGAGATGCACGAAAAGCGGTTCCTCAAAGAGCATGGGTGTACAGACAGGCGTATGAGCGTTAAATGACTTTACTGAAGAAAGTCTGGGGAAATTCTCCACGTGCCTGTGCTGCATGCTATTCACCCATCTACCTATTTGCAGCCCCAGTCATTCATCTACCCGTCGTACCCAGCATGCCATTCATGTGTCTTCCTGTCAACATCCCATGGGGCCATTCATCTATAAACCTAACTATCTATCTACACTACATCCCAGGGGGCTTTTCACCTGTCTGCACTGATACATGCCACAGTGTCAGTCACCTGTCTAACAGGAGTATCTATATTTCTGAATGTCATTCTTTGCCCCGGTTTGATGCTTTCAGGCAGCTCCTGCTGTCAGACTAAGTTAAAATCCTTTCTCTTTCGCTAGGATTGGTGCACAAAAACCAAAAGCGTGGTCCTAGCTGCAACCTTAACTCATACCAACTATATTGATTGGTGGGCAATGCTGGGAGGCAGGCTAGCAGGATATCGCGCTAATATTTATAGCAATAAATCTACCATTTGGTGCTTATGGTCCTTATTCACTTTTTTGACATTCAGCTGGGACATGATTATCTTTCTATAAAAACTAGAAACAAGGAGAAACAGTTAGTCTGACTTTGTCCAGAGGTATCAAAACACACCTACAAGCGCATTACCTCGTGTTAGCATTTCATTTTGCTATTCTGTTTTGTATGGATTATTCAAACAAGATAAACTCCGGTAATTAGTGAACCTTAGAGGAGCTGGTATGTGGGTGGACTTGCTTTACTTTTGTAGATATTTCCCCTTGTTTTCAGTTATTATACAAACTAACCTAACAAGCTGCTGGCTTTAGATTTAGTCGGGAGACAACTGAATCGATCATCTCATCGCTTGTGGTATGAGGGAAAAATATTGAACGGTTCCTTCCTCCTTTCCTTACATCTCTCTGATTACAACTCCGCATGCCCTTCCTTATTGCTTTAAACATGTACAGGAGTGTGTTCCATATGCAGTTATATTTTCCGTGAATCTGATCTGTCCCACTCCTGATTCAGCGTTCCCCGCACAGACGGTGTAGTCTTTGAAGCAGAAGCTAAAAACGTGGTTCTGTGTAACTCAATTTGTAAAAGCACAGTGCTAGCATTGTCGCCGCCAGTGGATTGGATTAATGGCTACTGGGTAGCTAGGTATACCCCAGCATGAGAATATGATAGCTCTATGTGCTACCTATACTGCAAGGCGCTTTAATTGACCATCAAATGACATGTGAAATAAATAATAGCAAAACCATACAGATTTATATTTATATGAACAATGTGTTCCAGTATGTATTTACTGTCCACTGGTCCTCCATTAACGAATCTCTCTTTTGCACTCAGTTCGATCAATTAGTCCGGTGCTTTGGCATCATAGCAGCTCAAAGCGGAGGGCCAGCGAGAGCGTCCAGAGGGGAGGCAGCAGCCAGATGGGAGATGGGGAGGGGTGGGTGGCTAAAGGTGAGGCGGTGTCAGAGGTGCAGGAGCACACCTCATATCCGTTTTCTGCGTGGTCCGGGTGATGGTGCACGTTGACTCTCGTCTCTGTGGTTTTGGGATCTGTGTCTGGAGAGTCCGACTGCATCTCAGTGCACAGCAGCCAGTCTTTAGCGATGAGGCGGGGGTATCCTGCCTCCACCTCCATGTCGCTGCCCGGCACTCGCCAGTACTCCCTGCCCTTGAAGAAGTAGGACGAGCCTGCGTGAAAAGACAAGGGGAAGGTTTGGTATTAGTGTGTGACAGTGAGACAGTAAACAAAATAATAATAAAAAAACCTCACAGTATACGAGCAGTTGTCTTTGGAAATAGTATATATCAGCAGTATCACTGAGAAAAAAAACACAATTAAGAATATGACTGTTCTTAAAACTTATTGTTGCTCTTCACCATTTTTCACACTGTGCCAGTCACTTCGTCTTCGCTCATCATCTTTCCTATCTGTCTCCTCAACTTGTGATTTGTCCGTGGCTTCTGTCTCTCCTTAGCTGTCTTCTCACTCACTTTTCACCATGAGCTGTCACCACATCTCCTTCACTTCTCTCTCCTTTTTCTACCTGTTTTCTCTTCACTGCAGGCTTGTGGAAGCAGCCTAAAGGCAGATAAAGACTTTGATGTCGCTCCAGTTCCCTGGGCCAAAGGTATGTATACATGCAAATGAGCATATTTATATTTATATGCAGTAAATACATCCTTTTTTCAGTGGCTTTCCATAGAATTCGAGGTTTTGTTGGTGCTGCCCCCTCTTTTGCATTTGGCTTGTTCTACCACACACACACACACACATCAAAGAGCTTGGAGCAGGACCTGCAAAGCTGGCAAAAGCTCAGACACAACACAGACCTCCAAACACCTGACAGAGAAAAGAGCATTCACACAGTCATTCGGGGAGCGAGGTGAGGTTGCTTGTTCCCACGGAGAGGAGCCTGAAATAATGACTGAGTGCCTCCTGCTAATTAGTTGTTTTTGTGCCAGTTTTCAACATCTAGAAGTGCTTTATCAAAGCATAATCTGGACAGCCAACTGGTGGTAGCAGTCCTTAAAAGGGATTCGCTTGGTAAAGGCTGACAAAGTAATGCAAGTTAAAGAAACATTATTTTTCCTTAATGGAAAACATGTCTTGAGCTTATGACCATAACTGCTTAAGAACACAAGGGAAACCTACTTCACATCTGAAGACCTCATCCAGTTAGTAAGAAAATGGCAGGAACACGCTGATGTAATTGATAAAATGCATTTATGAGATTGTAGTAAAGTTAACCTGAAGTTCAATGGGTTCAAAACGGCCTTTTCACTAATAAATGACCGGCAGAAACCGACAAAGCAAACAAATAGCAAAATGTACATGTTATGTAGTGCAATAGAAGTCTAAGTGGTATATTTTGATAAATCCTTCCTATTATTGCAATTGATTTTCCAGTGCACAATAATAATGAGCCCTCGTAATGTGCAATGTCATGCTAATACTACACCTAATTAAACTGCCCAGTTGTGGGTTTGTGTACGATAGAAAGGTAGAAATATTTAAGAGGAGGTAAAAGAGCAAAATGTTTTACAGGCACAGCGGCGCATAGTCTGTTAAGATTACTGCCGCGGCAGATTCAGGCGTGACATGTTCTACTAATGATCACATTACTCCGAATGCACCTATTCAGAGGACGCACAGGAGTAAAAGGAGAGGGGGGGATTAGGAGGGCTTTAAAGGGAGTTAAAGGAGAGTGACAGGAAATATATATACAGTATATACTATATATAGATTTCAAACAATGCATCAGTTTTTAAAATGCTTATGTATAAACACCTTGGGCTTTAGTTGGACATCCGAGTTATTGAATGATTTATGTGTGAAAGAAATGACACAAGCACATCTTAAATGTAAGGTAACCATTTCATCCAATTTGTCAGCTCATGTGAATGTTGCTAGTATCTTGATCATTATATTAACGTTCAGGAATATTCACAGAATATTTCTTCAGCGAGACTGAACTGCTTCGTTTCTAGCGCCTCAGCTTGTTAATTAAAACGATCCAACAAAGGCAGGTGAAACACGTGTCAGAGCTCTGAGACCTGATATTAATATCCTGCTAATCTACTGTGTTACATAGAGACGTGTGCAGCTTATTCATGGAGATCTGTAACAGGAGCATGTTAAAAGGTGTCCAACAAAACTTGCATATAGCATAATGTTTGTTTGTCATAGGTGTGTGTGTACTGTGTTTAAAATTAACCATGGCTGAACTGATGATTCATCAAACATCATAATTGGTTGATTTATGCAACTTGTGTTGACTTTTACAACTTAATGTCAATTGTTGTCAGTGGTCAACCATATGTTATAAAAACTGTGAGCCAATTTAAGGCCATTAGCAGAAAACCATGCCTGCGTTGTCCATCTGGCAGTGACACTTCTTCCCTGATGTGTTTCAGAAATTTTAGACTATTATCATATTCTGAAAAATGTAATTATATATGAACAGAAGGCAGCGTCCGTGCTGCCAAGATGAAACATTTTGAAGACACGACCACTCAGTGATGACAGAGGAGCAGACCACTCCGAAAAAGAAAGCAGTCTTTGCTGTTGTCACAAAAAAACAAAGCAGGCTGCAGTCTATATGATGATGGTAATCACACATTCACGTTTAAGACGTTTAACAACTCAGGCTGAAGGCGGAGATGAGCAGAGACAACTTGAGTGCCGGATAAAATACCTGTTGTTGCCAGACTTACTGCTGCAGAGTGAATGGCTGAGCTGAAGGCAGCATACTGAGTACTAAATCAGTGATGTATGCTAATGCTTCAGGATATATAAATCCTCAAATTATCACTGAGTACTCAAAAAATAAAATCAAATAATTGTCACATGATTGCATGATTTGCTTGACTGAATCTGTGCCTGGGAATGTGCCTTGCTGTGTGTCTATCCAGAACGTCTGTGTTTCATTTGTGACTAGCACACTGACAAATCATACCGATGAAATCATGTGGATCAACCAAACGCAGACACATAAGCATCCTTTTACAATAAAACAACAACAACAAAAAAAACATGCTTTTACAATAAACCAAATGGAAATTTAAAGCAGCATTGCCCACATTTGGAAGGAGCAAAACAGAGCAACTCTAAAATCACCTTGTAAAACTGATTTGGTAAAACACCTATTCACACAAACCCAAATACTCCAAGTAAAACTAAATAAAGAACAAATAAACCCAGACTAATTAATGACATGGCTAATCATTTCCATTTTAGCATGGCTCTGTCTGTGCGTTGTGGTGTACAGTACTCGATGGGCATAATGGTGTGTGCGCAAGGGAGAGCTGTTGTAATGGAAGTAACAGATAGCGAAGCAGATAGTGTGAAGACTGATGCACTGAAGCTACTGTATATGCCAGAGGGCAGTCTGTACAATGCATGGCTGCCCAGAAGGGGTAAACTGGCAGTTTCTTTTATTACCTTTCTTCTTGCTCTGGTGACGTTCAGCCTTTAATGGAAGACAACTGCAAACTGACTGCTCATCTGTTCAAATGACAAACTACTTTTAACTTTCAAGGAGAGTCTTATGACAAGACAGATCGGTAAGATCGGGACAAACTGTGCTGAGGTTAATGCAGGAGAAAGATTTTCTGTTGGACCACCTTGATTAGATTAGCAATCTTGTCAATTCATCTTAGTGTTTTCCAAATGGAATGCGGCCGACTCCAGTGAGCTCACACTGGCGACTTGAATTAATAAGGGGAGACTAGCTTGGGGATTCATAACACCCAACGTGGCTCTTCGGTGTGTTTGCAGTGGAAAGGTCAAAGCTGTTGTTGGCAAGTCAAGATGCCAGTCTAACAACCTCTTTCTGGTAGACTGACTCAGTTTGTGTAATCTAAAAAGTTTGTTGTCTGGAAACTTGTGCAGCTTACATGCAAAAGGTCCCTGAAGGCAAACATGCTGCTGTACATTTCATTTTCCATAACGGCATCGCACTTTCTATGGGCCACTGATTATCTGTTATTGTGCCTGTGTACATAATCTTTTCTAAGGGCGTATAGTGTATCTGTGTATGTGAGTTATTGTGGGGATGCACAATATGTTCGTGTTCACTTACCGGATAAAAAAAACAAACTTCACTATTACTGTTATTTGTTTACAATAATTACAACAATCATTCAAAAATGTGTTTTAAAGTGCTGCTGTGAATTTATGCTCAGAGAAGCTAAACTTATTCGTAGCTTTTGGAAGTGGAAGTACCTGCTAGTGCCATTAGGCTGAATAACATCTATTCCTGCCAAGTTCCACCCCAACAGTTAGTTAAAGTGTGTTTTCCACCTAAAATGTTAAGATTACCTGAGTTACACATGATTTCCCGACTATTCACAGTTCTCTTTAGAGCCATATAGGACTTTATAATCCTGTTTCCACAGTTTTAGTGGTTTTTCCGGTGATTAAACATTCTGAACATGGCTTTGTTTCAATTGCAGTTTATTTTAACAGTGAAAATGATGGCTACTCACCATCAGACCACCTCATGGCATCATCCAGGTTTGGTGGAAGCCCCTTCCACAGCGTGCTGTCTTTAGGGTAGCCCAGGTCCATACGCCTCAGGTGGTCATCGTAGCGCCAGTAGTGGTTGTCTTTGAAGAAGTATGTTTTGTCGTTGTGCAGCCAAACAAAGGCTGCATCCACTCCGTCCAAAGGTAGACCGAAGTCGCTGATAGGACGAGGGTAACCTTCTTCAACGTTATTGTCCTTAAATACCCAATACTTCAGACCTGAGTAGTAAGCACAGATTTAACATTTATAGTTTGGGATAAACCCAGACAACCATAATGGTAAGACTATAAAAACCCATGCAAGGAAACACAGAGATGCCTTTACAGCTAAATCAACAGTGACAATTAGAAAATAGAAATGTGACATCTAAGATTTGTACCTTTAAAAAAGACTATTTTATGGTCCCCGGGTCTCTCATAAACGGCATCCACACTGTCCAGATTGGGTGGAAGACCTCTCCAGAAGCGATGAATCTGAGCCGGACGTAGAGACACTAGGTGCTTCTCTCGCGTTAGTCGCCAGAAGTACTTTCCTGTGAGGGACAGGAACAGGCTATTGCGTAAAATTGCTTCAGAATATTTAATATTCAGGAGCCTGAAAGAAACATCAAAAATCATTCCTCTCCTTCACGTCAACCTGCTTTATAAAGCAATGTGGCGTAGCAGGAACGATAACAGTTTAATAAAATGGGGATATTAGCAAGTACACACCATGCACTATTATGTTATTAAGTATTATTTTCATTATAACTTTATTTTTGGTTAGTTAAAGTTGTACTGCTTTTTGTAAAATACAGATCACGTGCAGAAAAATATACATGTACATATGGTTTAGACTGTAGAATACGTGATGGTGTGTGAGCCGCACATGACTTGGCTTTCAATTGATCTCTCCTCTGCACAGCCACTGTCCCTTACTCTTTATCTCACCTCTTTTGCTCTCCTCTCTCTCACTGTCACCCTCTATTTATCTGTGGGTCTGTCTGTCTCTCTTGTTCACTTTTTCCTTTTAGACTTGAATACCTTTGAAAAAAAAGGCCTCCCCTCGTATTTGGGCCACGGCATCAAAGTGACTGGTGCATCTGTCTGGAGCATCTCGCGCCAGCCTGATAGAGAAAAAGGAACATAAAAACACCCTCATTTATTATACGTTATGCAGCTCCCAAAAAAAATATTCAACCCAGTTAAATCTGCATACAAAAAACAACTATGTTATAATTGCACTACTGAGAGAGACTAAATGCTTGAATACATATGCATGTGTATCCTTCAATTACATAGGCTAAACATTATGTGAAATGCTACCACGCTGAGGTCCCCTCGGTGCATTTATCCCCAGGGCTAATAAGTGATTTAAAGCACTAACGTGTTCAGACTACCAATGATGAAACAAACCATTAGTACCACAGGACTGACACTGTGAGTGGGAGGCTGCCAGCCCTTGTATTATAAACAAAGAGCTCCATTCAGAGGTCTGTTAAGACGACACCACTGTCTAGTGGACAGCATTTGTGACCCTTGTCAATAATCCAGCATCTCCAAGCAATCATGTCCGATGGGGAGGGTGAGAAGCTGACTGAATAATTTTAGATAAAAATGTCAACCTTTTATTTTGAAAAATAAATCCAAATATTTATTACATTTTTAGCATGCTGGTGCACAGAGACACGCGAGGGAAAGGCATGTGTAGAGAGACCAAACGTAATAAAATTAACGGACATAACATTGTCTACTCACATGAGTGTTGATCTGTTTTCAGGAAGGTCTAACAGGACAGGAGGTTCAGCTGTCTGGGAGGGGTTGCCTGGTCTATTGGTATGGGACACGGAGTCCCTAACACCTGGGTGATTCAAGATCAGGGAGAATGACATTGACAGTATTATTATTCCGTATATTTCAGGCTATTTGTATTGTTTTTTTTACCAATGTCAGTTGAATATAATTTGGTTTTCGACACGTCCAGCAAATGTTTAAGACTGTAGACATCATTTATATTATTTTGTGTGGCTGTAGTTAACAGGCAATTATTGTATAATCACAGTGTGACATAGTACAGTAGTCTGTAACAGCACAAATCACACATTCACTAAATTATGTCTTAATATCTTCAATTTGTCTCCCCTGTAGTGTGAGTATTTAACATCATTAGTCCTGCCAGCACGCTACTTCAGGCAATATTGTGATAAGATCATGAGTCATAAAAAGGTGCAACTAAGTCCAATCAATCATGTTTTCATTAATCGATATTCTTGCTTTACAAAGCTCAACCACAACTTTAGGTCGGTCTTCCACACGAACAAAACACCTCATACCATAGAGCTGCCAGACGCGGACCTTGTCTTCATAAGGCAGGTCATATTTGAGAGGGTCGCCCACTGGGCCCTGGTAGTATGGTCTCATGATCGATTCCATGGCGGAGGTGTGGACCAGGCCGATGGCATGACCAAACTCGTGAACTGCGACTGCAAACAGATCCATCCCATGGGAGTCTGAAGGGGACAAAAAGAGAAAAATCATCATCAAGCTTCTGAGATTATGTATTAATACAGTCGTTGTCTATTTGAGCGAACATCATCCTTTAAGATTGTGTTATTTGGATTAGTAGTCCTAACAAACCACCTACACAATGCTACCTAAAGAATATTTTCTTTTTTCTTATCTTTCCAATTGTTGCTGTCAAAGACGGCAGTAAATTACTTAACAAGAAAATTGCACAACCCAAATCTTAGACACGGCCGCTCTTCTTTGCTCTCAACATTTCAAAGTGGACCAGCACTCAGTGGAAGAGGTAGAGTAAACAAGAAAAACAAGACACAGCATTATTACCGTCTATGAATGGATCAAATACTTTTACATTAACCATTAATGTTTCATCTTCAGCTTTGACAGAGATCACCTTGGAGTTTGAAATGTGGAACCTTTGTAGAACCAACACAACCCCTGTTTGCGTGTGTGTCCATTTTATGAGTCAACTTTATAGGTCGTAAGTTAAAAGGCATGACATAGAACTCTGGTGGCTTTCAAGTGCTGCTAGGTGTGTGGTGCAGTGAGATAAGTAGAGTAAGACCGTCTCAGCCCCTGGGCTGCCAATCAAAACTGAGTGCAGAAAGACACCTACAGAGGCTGCAGGGCATTACCTCTCCCATTTACCTTTACAGTTTAGCTGAAAAAGCCTCAAAAATGCATTGTCTGGCTCTGCTAAGCAGGACAAAACCCAAGGTTTAGAGATTTAGGTTTGCAATATTATAAGTCCTAGCATGTCATGCCAAGCTAGCTTAAAGTTCCTTGGTGGTTAGGCTCAAGTCTGCATTCTGTTAATCCCAACTTGGGAACATCAGTGCTGTGCTCCAAAGGACAACTGGAGGTGTGCACTTGTGCTTACAACACCAGGGATATTCAGGAGCAGAATGCCAACTCTAATCTACAGGAGCACATGGTGCAGAGAGGAAAAGTGGATAAAAGGAGGGATTGGGGGAGAGAAGAGGGATTCGGAGCAAAGTAGGTACCATGTCATCGTATTTACAGTCCATCTGAGGTAGACAGAAAAAAACCCTAATGCCTGCGGACAAAGTCTGAGCTGTGAGATTTGGGTGGATGAATGAGATTCATTGGGTTAGACATCCATGGCAGAAAAAGAGCAAGAAACAGGGAGAGAAGGGGGGAGTTGGAGTAAACAGAAGCAAATGAACATTACTCAATGAACATAATCAGTAGCGTACGGTATATACGACCATCAGAACTGTTTCGGTGGATCATAAAATATTGTAGGCTGTAAGAAAATCTCATTACTTTGACGCAGAGTAAATACTGTATTATATTAGACTTCAGCTGGAATATCTATAATAATGTATATAGAATGCTACAAACAGAGCATGCAGCATTTTATTAATATGGTGTACCATATGCTAGATGCAAAGAAGCAGGAGCACAACTTGCTCAGGGTTATCCTTTTCATTTGATGTGAATCCCTGCAGTATTGTTATCCTGCTTACCTTGCGCTGTAAGGACTCCAGAAGAAATGCCTTAGAATTTCTGAGGTATAGCTGTATAACCCTTAACCCCCAACCCTGTTTAAATCACGTAAAATCTAATCCTAAATGCTCAAGAAACAATATATTGTCTTAATTTGTCCATGAGCACATAATTGATAATTACCTAGCATAACACAGATTTCTGAAGCCCCTCGCAGTTCAACCGAAAGGAAAAATGTTCCAATTTTGCAGTAAAATAGTTGCTTCAACTAACTTGTTGAATTGTTAAGTTTTCTTCACAAACTCCTTAAAAATCTATTGTGGCAATGAACCCACAGTGAAGGAGCATACTGTGCTTCTTGCTATTTATACCCAAAGAATAGTATTTATCCATATTGATCGTTGGATGGAAAGAAGCCAGAAGAATTGCTCCAGTACAGCTCAGGCCCCAATCATTACTCAGTGGGAAGTAGATTATGACATGTGTGGGGGTATAGACAAAAATGTAAAAAGAAATGTAGTAAAATTGCATCTGTTCAGCGAATGGAGAAATTATATAATGACAAAACACAATAAAAAATGCAACAATGCAGTCTATACTACAACTTCTTATTAATCTGTCAGCATGTATGTAGATAATCAACAGATAACGTCCCCTTTGTCAGTCCATATGTAAGGTTTGCTTTTTCTTTTTCTACATGCGACTATCTCCGTGCGTCTGGTCTGAATGTTTGGAGACAACTTACCACTCTGATTTTTGACCAGCCAAATGGCAAAGTGTATTTTAAGAACTATTACAGTATGTGATGTCATTTGCGAGCAATGGCAGTCTGCATCAGAGGAAGACTTTGGTGTGTTAGATCAGGACAGTTTGGACATACAGTATACAGTAAAACATAGAAAATGAACAAGCTTTTGAGCAAGCTGGATGGCGTCCTGCCACATCAATGGGCCACATTCATTTAATACATTTTCAGGATGTAATAATAAGCAACATTCAACGAGTACGCACGTCCGGCTGAAAACCTAGAGGAAAACCTTTCCTGACCCTGTGAGTTATAGCATATTGTGATAAAAGGAAAAAGCCACAGCCAACACAAAATAAGTTGAATTCATTCATTGTACAACGTTGTATAATATATGAATTTAAGATTCAAGATTCAAGATTCAAGAGGTTTTATTCGTCACGTACACAGTTATACTCGTACAACTTGCAGTGAAATGTGTCCCTGTTTTAATAGTATGTTGGAGGACTGAGTGATATGATGATCTCTCTGATTTATTATTGCTTTGCATTTTATTGCATGGCATGGTCGCAGGTAGAAAATCTTTATCACTCAGTGTGTATTATAACAGTAAGTTTGCAGCCAAATACAGAACTGAACCTCTGGATCAGAATTGTAAGTGCTGCATTAGGTTGTTCCATTATCACTTGCATTAAAAGCATTATTAAAGCTAAAAAATGATCTAAATGTCAGGCTATCACATTGCTTTTGAGTTACATAGTTAAGTAACTATTATCTTTCCTGGACTATCTGAGAAAAGAGAAATAAATGTCTGTAATTAGTCGTGGCCTTATTCACCTACTGGTAAATCCCAAATTGCTAGAAGCATTTGGATTAAACTGCCACAATCTACAAGGGTGTGAAGACAAGGATCACAAGGACACAAGCAAAACCTTCTAGTAAACAACCAATAATTGATACGTTATTGATCCCCTTGGGGAAATTGTTATTTGGACGACCGCTAGACCTGTGACAGTGCTACTACGGGGTATCTGTGTGACACCTCAACATGTAGCCTGGTGGCACTGGGAAACGAACGAGTCACCCTTGGGTTTGGAGTTTAAAGATGACTGCTCCACCCACTGAGCTATTATGGAAATTGTTGTCTCTAAATCTAAAACCACATACACTATATTTATGTACTAAAAGAATGTTACAAAATCAAAGTCCATAGCAAAAAGTGCTGTTTTTTAATTGGTAGTGAAAGAAACTGTGACCGTTTCTACCTTCAGAGAGTACAGCAAAAGAGAAAGAGACAGATACCTGATTTACAAATGAAAAGGTATGTTTTATTTGATGTACATCTCACCTTTCATCACAGTAAAGTAACCTTGAAGGCAAGAATATCTATCAAGGTATGATTTCAGATTCACAGCTGGCACCTTCTCGCTCAGTCACAAGCTGTGTTCTTGTGGCTGTGGCTGTTTTTCATCAGTCTGCGATGCTTTGATGGTGTTTTTTTTAATGTCGGTTTCTGAATTAACATTTATCTGTGTTGAAAATGAGTTTATGTTGAAAGAGAAAGAAACAGAAAGAGAGAGAGAATGTGGTCATAAAGACATGAACACACAACTTCACTGCCATGTTCCCATTAGCCAAACTCCTGTCTACGCAGATGATGCTGTAAACTACTAAACCTTACGGCCACCATGTCCCTTCGCTGCAGCGACCTGTTGGGAGGTCTAATTGGAGCAGACCGAGCTGCTATAACATATGGTTCACAGCTTTAACAGAGCAAAAACAAAGACTGGATCTGAATTCAGGTCCTGGGTGCATAGACTTAACAGCTGGTACAGTGTGCGTGATCTACACCCCTGCCACAAACTTTAAAGGGGCACTAAACCCTAGGATACCATCTGGATGTTGTATCAAAAGTAAAAAAAAGAGATATGTGATGTAAGGAGAAGAGTGATGGTTTGTGGGAGCACCTCAGGAGCCACTCTGGGAGGGGGAAGAAGAATGTAAGGAGTGACAGGAGGGGAGGTGTCAGAACCAGAGAAATGACTCACTGCTAGACATTTAAAACATTATTATATTAACAAAAAGGTGCTGTTAGCTTCCCTGACAAAGATTGATAATATAGTCCTTAAAATCAGGTCTACTGCATCACGATTTCTGCGGAGCCAGAGTATTTATCTGAAAACAATTGGTAGCTCAATGGGTTAAGCGTCAGACTGGGATGCAGAAGGTCGCAGGTTCGAACCCCAGTATCACTCCTAGTCCATCCTCTACCAGGTGTGTACCTGAGCCAGACACTCCTTGTAAGCTGCTTTGGATAAAAGCGTCTGCCAAGCAAAGTAAAGTAAATAATTAAGGACACTGGCTACATTTGAACAGGGGTATTGTGCCCCGTCACCTTCCATCTCTGGGGAGTAGCACCACCGATTGAGCTGAGTTCTGAAGGTTTTAATCAAAGTCATGGGGCCATTAAGAAAATCAGAATAAACAAACAAATAAAAAACACAAATAAGTTGGAAACATTTTAAGACAATGAAAGTGTAAAACATACATACAATTCTTATGCTGTTGAAGAAGTAGTAGGTTGGAAATTATGGAAATAGAGTTTGTAAAACTAGATGATATCTGAATGATATCTGTCGTTTAAAAAAAGGCAAGTTGTGCTGCTGAAATTGGGGCAAAAAAAAACATTTCCACTTGACGCTACCGTGCCAGTGAGTATTTTTCTAAAACTAACAAAAGCAGCCATGTTCACAAACATGCCTCTGCTGCTTTTATTAGTTCAAACCACATCAGCAGCCACTCCCGTCTGCTTTTCCAGTCGTTACCCAATATGAAAAGGCCCACAACGAAGCAGGAACAAGAGCGGTGCAACTTCTGATTTTATAGCATAAGACACGAAGCCTATTAAAGCAGTGGAAAATGGGTTTTAACAGCTGGCGAAAGTGGTGGCTTTGTGTATAAAGTGCCAGGATAGACACACTCACTGACATGTGTTGTAGGTTAGCTGCATGGCAGAGCCTTACGTGAGCATTGTTAACACTGTTCACATTCATTACTTACTGTACAGGTCAAACAAACAGCAACATGTTTTCCTTATTAACGGTACGAATATATGTGTATTGATAATTATTGAGATTGATAAAAAGCCTGGAAATGTCTTTTTTTAACTGTACAAAACAATTGACTAGGGCTAAATTTTAACTGAAAAGCCAGAAAGAATAGCCAGAGATATATTAATATAAAGAAGGTCAGGGGAAGGATCTCTACATCTTCTCCCCAAACCCTAGTAAGTAAGTTGAACATTGGTGACATCTCGCTTTGATCTGAGCCACATGTAATATCTTATTTATTTCTGTTTAAAATTGTGGAGCTAATATTACCAGAAAGCAACGTGTCATTATTCTCTTGTAGCCAAGTTGAAGAACCCCCCCCCCACTGTCCATTGTTACAAAGACAGAAAGTCCAGAACCCTAAAAGTCTCATCAAGATGTCATTGTGTCGAAATCACACTTTTATCACTGCAGCAGCTGTTGACATCATGTATTATAGCACTGCTTTGTGGTCTGGTAGACATGTATTATTTTCAGCTTTTTATTGTCATAAATCAAAGAAAACATTATGCTGTCAAGCTGTCACACTTTAGACACATTAATTATAGTGATTTTCTTTCTTTTTTCTGATTTCTCTATCATTAATCTACTAAGAAACCCAACAGACTCTATTGTTGTAAATATCAAAATGGAATACTTTACAATTAAGACAGATGAATAAAAGTCAACAATAAACTTTCATGTCTTCTGTTGCTAAAAAAAACAATGGGTGCCCTTTAATGTCCCTAATAAGCACCACTTTAGTCACTACTCTGAGTCCATTGTGTATTATATTCATAGATCTGACAAATAAAATATTAATTACACAATCTGGAACATGAAAAAAGGGATAGAATCAGGATTTTTTTTGGCTCCAAAGTACAGTCAGTGTTCTAGTTTTACAAAGAAAAGCTTTGGCGGGCATGGACATTGTTTTCATTGCTTCCAGACACCTAAATATAACTGAGATCCTCCTTAAAATATGGCTTCTACGACTGATATTATGTATTCTATCCGTTCTTGGACCACTTTATAATATAATGATAACATGTTTGCCTGTTTATGAGCAGTGCAGCAGTTCCTCACCTGGAGATCTGAAGGTCCAGGCCTCATCGTCATCAAAGTGTGTATCCCCAGCTGTGAACCTCTCTCCAGGGAAAAAAGCATGCGCCACAGTGCCCCCTGGCCCATCAAAGGGATATCCGTCATTGTGGTCGGCTTTAGTGAAGTCGATTTGAATGTCTGCATCACTTCCCGCCACTTCGTGGAAGTTAAGTGGTGCAATGTCGCTCCAGACCTTCAAGGCGTAGTACATCAGCGCTCTAACGGTGTCCCTGCCCAGTAAGGCTGAGTCCTTCGGGAAAGTCCGGACTCTGATCCAGATAAAGAAAACCATGTTACACAATATGAAAACACAACAAAAAGAGAAAAGCCTATTTATTTTATCAACGCACCAAATCATGTTTTAGTTACACTGTCCAATTGTTAACTGTTACAATAAAATGTAATTATTGAAGGAAAATACCCTGAGCCCTCGTTGTTCATCTTTGAATACCACTTGTCAAGTCTCCTCAGTGCCCTTAGAATAGGTATAGAAAGGAACAGAGCTAAAAATAGCCCTTTTCGGCAGCCATTAAAGGTGACTCTTTTCGTCTGATTTTCAGTCCAGCTTTGACATAGCTGATAATGACAAAACGCTTGGCAAATCTGACTCAGGCTCACTAATGCAGTCTTTGAATACAAAAAAAAAAACACACCCAAGAAAGCCTGCTGGTAGTATGACATAGTCTATGTATGTTAGAGCCGTGTGAGGATAAAACAAGAGAACAGTGGTTCTGACGGTTTAAATTCTTCAGATTGTAAGTGTTCGGAAAAATATTTGACACTGAAACTGACATTTGAAATGGCAATTATTTTGACTAGATACTTTGAAAATGAATTTCACATACACAATAATAAGAGCTTGATATAGTGACCTCCACTGACAATGCACCATGAGCAAATATAGGAAAACTGTCAAACAATGAGGAGTTGTGCTGCGACATCTTCAGAGAACTGTTCACCCATCTTACAGCCTTTGCTACAGTATTCTGGTGACCTGCGGATATATATATATATATATATAATAACTTCTGAGTCAAAGCAACTTTCACCACAAGCTACATTTCAGACCTTTCGTTCCCACATGAGCCAGAGCAGCAGCTGTTTCAACGTCTCTGCTTGTATCCAAGAGTGACTGGACCTTTACTGTCAAAGTCAAATTTCTGAACACCTGCCAGAGGAGCTCACACTAGCGAGATCTCTTTAATCTTTTAAATAACTTCTCGTGGCACAGCTGAACCAGTAAGCACTTTCTGCCTCCGTTTTGTTCTCATTCATCAGTGCTTACTTTTAATTCACATTTTTCCTGGACATTTATTTTCACTACTTTTATTATTCTTGACTGCTATTGAAAATAAATAAGGCAATGCATTGTTCTCATTGTTGCTGTGAATGCCTTCTTCTACTGTTTAGTTAATCCCTTCTTTATTTCCCTAATTCATCTCATGATGCATGTAATGTTACAGTAGGAGTAAAATTGGCTGAATCCTGGATGATTTTGATGATAGATGTAAATCTTTCTCTTGATTATTTATAGATGTAGTGGGTAACTTAAAATGGCTATAATCTTAGAGTTTAACAGTGGATTAGGTGACTTGTATGTGAAAGGGAATACAGACAACTATGACCCGAGCCTGGTATTCTGACCTCTGCAGAGCTTTTAGAATGTTTCAGGTTTTTGTTTCAGTTTTATGGCTTTGTCTTTTGCTTCACTCTTGCTGCTCTCACCAGTATTGTTTTCAGCTGCAGTACACAGCTGATGGTAGTTATAAAGCTCTAAAAAGTCAGTGTCAACTACCTGCCCAATGATATACAATAGAGACAAAGACAGGAGCTAGCTGGAAAACATCTTGGAACATTTAGAAGCCTGTTCGATATTTCCACCAAGAGTTAATAGAGAACAATATAAAGAAGGAAAAAAAAAACAAAAGGGAATATTGGACGTTGCCAGGTGGACACAAAAATAACTTGAATGAATGGTACTATAGCTTTATAATATGATGGATTTGTAAATAGAAACAAATAAACACCATTTATTTAGGTATTAAGTGAAATTACATTAATCCTCTTAAAATTCATTCTTTCATTCCCAAGATTTATGGTATATTTTACTCAAACCACGGAGCGGCTGTGGTACCGTGGTCCAGCTGGAAGGTAACCAAGTAGCCTGAATAAAGCGGGGTGTCTGTGTGTACCAGCCTGCCTTAGATACAAATACAAAGAGAAAAGTGTTTTTTGCTGCTCAACTGTATCATTAATACTAATTAACACACTTAATCTGAAAAACATTTAGAGGGCATATGTCCATTAGGGTTGAAAGTGTATAAAGCACTATGCGTGATACAGTAGGTGGCTAATCTCCCCAGTTTTTACTTTCACATTAGCTGGCATCCTCAGTGCACTTAACACCTGAGCTGGCTGTTGTTTGCCTTTTACTGCAACTAACACAATGAGTCATGCAAATGAGTTCATTACGGTAGCTAATTTATGTATTAATTAGGGAATAAATCTATGTCAACATAGTGTCACAAAACACATGGGGGCATTAGTAATGTTATCTTAAGCAACAAGGAGGTAGTAGTTTGCAAATGGGTTTTTCCTCATTAATATGCAAATGTATGCAGCAAGAAACTTTAAAATCTAATCACATCACCTATTCTGTGGGGAGATCTGTGGTGGTGTACGGCGAGTATGATTTTTTCTTGTCTTGATTTGTTCACAAAAATGTGCCTACACGGTTCACTTATTCATACAGTGAGAGTGCACGACCCTCACTGCTAACCACAGCGCCAAGGTCACTGCAAATGGCGAAACCTCCACAGACAATTCACCTGCTTATTAGACTAGATTCAGACCGACGAGGGTGGGAGATAATGTCTACTTGTGTGTGTCTGTTTGGGAGCATGCTGATGAGAGAGAGAGAGAGAGAGAGAGAGAGAGAAATGGAGAGAAACAGAGCGCGGCTTGGTCAGTGAGTATGTATGTAGGGGCATCCAAATGTGCCTGTCAGCTCGTGAGTGTATTTGTATTATAGGTAAGTCTGCCAAGGTCAGAGCATTCCTGCCCTGCATCTCAGATGAACTGAGCAGTCACAGCCAACTGCTGGTGTTTACATAAGGAGAGCATAGGTGCATGGAGAGATGAAGCAGGTGTCATTTCCCTGCGGCGCCTCCTTTAAATCTGATTATCATTACAGACATGCTAGAGATTCTGTCACTTTGTCAATCTTGGACCTTGATATTAACAACCTTATTGATCATGTTTTAATCAGGAAACCAACGACTGTCAGATCTGATGTTTATTAAAGAGTTTGTCCTTATTAAGTGCATGACAGCAGGTGATTTCTAGTGATTATGCAGCCAGTGTTTTTTTTTTTATTGACAGAATATGAAGAAAAACGGTGTCCCAAGACAATATGAGAGATCGTTTTATCGTATTCCTGTGGAAAAAAGTGAAAACTGCTCCTACATAAATACTGAATGCATCTTTTATATTTAATGCTCATATATTTGTTATAGTTGAAAAAACATATTTCCCAAAATGTTAAACTATTCATTTTAGCCACTAGTGGTGTGCTGCCCTTTTGCTGTGAGCCTGCTGCTATGTCGCTCACCTCCAAGCTATGTTAACACTTGCTCCCACTGCTTTGTTAAGGCCTCCACACTAGTATAATAAAGAAAAGACAGAGCATCAGATCTTCAGATATGTAATAGGCACCTAGAGCTAACATTAAATCAATATTTTCATATTGTAAATTTATTCAATGTGAAATGAACACACAACTACTACTAAACCCTGTAGTTCCTCGTAGTTACATGGAGCATTTGAGCACATTTAAACTCACTGGAAAAAGAACAAACAGTATGACTGCTTTGGCAGCTGCTTTTAGTCAAATAGCTCTAAAATCCACAGTACATTACCTTCCTACCACCAAACAGCAGACTAAAGTTAGTGGTTAGTGGGTGAACATAATGGAGCACTTATCAGCTAATATGCCAAATATTTCCCTCAGAGGATGATGGAGAAAAAACAGAGTGAATATTGGGTCAAACAACTATAATTGTGTTTCCCAAAATGGCAGACATTGTGTTTATGCCACTGGTGACGTGCTCAGGCTTTGGCTGCATCCCTGGTTCTGCACCAGTCTCCTTAAGAGTATGCTACTCTTACTGCTAAGGCGACTGGTCCTGTTCGTAAAGCTTCAATCAGCAGCTTGCATAACATCGATACTCTGCATTTGCAATTGTGCTGACTGATAATGATCAGTTAAAACTTGCGGTCAAGTTTCTGATCACAAAGGAATCATCACCATACGGTTTTCTCAGTTCAACACTAAAACATTTGTAGCTGAGCAGGTTCATTATTAATTAATAAATATAATTTTTTTATAAATGACTGAAAATGACCAGCGGTTCGAGAGTGCACATAAGCCAGCACAGTTAGGAAGAAAGTGCAGATGTATGAGTCTTGGGCTGGAGCATAAAGCAGAAGTCATCAGTGTCTCAGTGGCTGAGGGGCTGTTTAGCACCAACAGAGCTCCTGAGTGTGCATCATTGACTCACAAATAAATATCTGAGAACAGGGTGTGCTGTCAGACATTTCTACATCAATCAAGTATAATACCTACATAAAGTACTGCTTACATCAAAGAACACCCTGACACTACTGAGCAGGCAAACCTGGACAGACTGTGAATCTTTTGCTCTTTTGCAATGGTGCTTAACTGACAAACAGAGGATGGAAGGAGAGGCTATATAAGGACGCCTGAGAAAGAAATGACGGAGTGTGTGAGAGTCAATGAGGCAAAGAGATGAGAAAATGCAAATGATTGTCAACAGTGCTGGTAAACCCAAGGAACACTTGCATTGAGTAGTTGTTTTGCATTCGCTTTAAATCTGATAATTAACTATGCCCTTGATTGTCAATATTAAAATTACTTTTTGTAGTCTTTGTAATTATAAAGATTATTGTCTTTGAGTCAAATTAAAAATAACAATCTCTGTAATTTCGTTAACATAGCATCTGTATTTAATCTAGCCTTTTTAACCAAACTAGACACGCATGTTCTTGGAGATTGTTAAGGAGTTAGTCATTTAATTTCCTATTTAAAAAGAACATCTTTTGTTTGAGTTGTAAGGGAAAAAAAATACTAAAGAGACATAAACAGGTTTCAAGTCAGCTCAAATCTG